>PVJH01009475.1:0-78908 GCA_004026705.1 Nesogale talazaci
AAACCAAGTTTAGCTTATAGTTTTTCAAATGGGAACTCAGAGTCCTAGAGAGAGGGTTGCACTGTAGTTGGTGGCAGACCTCTGTACTCATAGTGCCATATTTTGGAAATCTCCCAATATTATGTTAGAGGAGGTACTGGCTAAGCCCTCATAACCTACTAGAAATGATAATTGCAATATAAAAACTACCAAATATTATGTGATGTTAAGGATTATGTCAACTAGACACTCCTGGGTAAGCTTGGGGAAAGAGCAATATCTATCTATCTATCGGATTGCAGGCTAATAGCAGCACTTTGAGCATCATAAGTCTTTTTGCACAAGAGTGAGAGCCACAAGGAACTGCTCTTTCTCTGTTCTTTTACCATCCTACTAGGTGGCATGCTACCTGCCTTCAGGGGCATCCCCTTGCTGGCCACCTGACTTTGAGAGTGTTTGGGGCCTGCTATGTTTACACTTCTGTTGGACCCGAGGACTCTGGATCCACAGGCTCCTGATTAAGCTTTCTGCATCATCAGGTGCAGCTCCATGAGTCTGAAGAGGGCACTGGGTTGACTTGAGTGGGATTGGGCTGGGATGCCATCCTGATATACAATTGCATCTTGCTATAAAGTTTTTTCCTGTGCATATATGAGTGTCCCTGGTTTTATTTCTCTAGACAACTCAGTGTAACATGTATTGTTATAAGTTTTAGATGGCAAAATGGGGTTGAAAGAAGTTAGATAATTTATCTAATTGGAAAACTAGAAAATGATACTCTGAATTTAGATCTGTCTGACATTGTAGACACTATGGATTTTTAAAGATGAGAACATTGGGGTTAAGGGGCACTCAAGAAGACTCTAAAAAATACAAGATTAAGCTCTGTTAACATGACTTAAGTGTCCTATACAAAAAAAATGTATACAAAATGATAAAATGTCATGTAGAGACATTTATTTCTGGTTGCAATTTATCCTTAAGAAATTGGCTCAAAGTCTTATGGTTTTCTATGCAGACCTACTATCCCAGTAAACATGGTTAAATCTATATGACACAGTTATTATTTTGATAAAGAATTCAATCTCTATATATGCTACAGAAGGAATTTTCAAACAGCTAATTAAAATGTCATTATCTTTTTTATTTGTTTTTTTATATCATTATATTTTAATCCATTTTTTCTAGTCTCCTTTTGAAGTCTCCTTTTGAAGTTTTGAAGTCTCCTTGTATGTTGGGTAATTGCTGAGTCCGAGGTCAAGGTAAATACCAGCTGTCCACTATGTCTCTAGATTGATCCATTCAGTATCAGTAAGGGCACTGAGTGTGCTTTTCTGGTGCCTGAGTGTAATCCTTAATCTTTATCTTCATTGCTATTGGTTGGAATGATGCATAATATTTTCCTAGGGTTGGGTATCTCTACTATTTTGAAACTTTAAAAACCACTAGTGATTTTGCTATTTCAGTTGAAAAGGCAGGAAACAATTCAAATCCTTTCTAACAGCACTGAATGAAGAACTCCAGAATATAGAAGTCAGTTGGTTTTACTTAGATGTCAGTCCTCTTTCCCCATGCCGGGATCAATGTGCACTTCTTCATCATAGAAAAGCATATTTTCCTGTTATGGATGGAGGAGTGTGGTAGTTATGTAATCTATTGTTAATTCAAGACTTAAGAGGAAATGTGTGGAGGTTAGCCTGTCAATCAGATCACAGCTTGATGACGTCATTTGTAGGCACTTAGGAGATAAACAGTTCCCTGGAGGTGGGACACATGCTCCCTGTGAGACAAGCTTGCTGAGAAACCACATGGAGTTACCCTGATGCAATCAGAGCCCTGGGAACTAGAGGAACCATGAGAATACCTATGTCAGTGCCAAGAGGCTTCTACCACCACTGCATCCACAAGATTTCCTATCCACTGGCCTGTGATCTTCCTGTATTCATCATCATTGCATAGCTGCATGACACTGAAGAATATATGGACTAGTATCAATATATGGGGTAATAGCTGACTAATGGGCTTGATCTGCACTGGGTTGGGATGTTTTCTCAATATTCAATTGATCTTTTATATAAAATTCGCTTTTATATAATTTTATATAAAATTATATACACACACATGAGTATCTCTGAATTTGTTTCTATAGTCTACCCAGACTAACACAAAAAGTTTGGTGTAGCCCCCCCAAAAATGATCTGGACATTTGGAATGAGGTACAAACCAAGACTTGTAAGTGGGAGATACGAAAATTTAGTATATTCTCAAATTGCTAGCTTTAAGAGTCTGCCAAAAGAGTTAAGCTTAACTTCATAGAAAAATCTATTATATATTTTTAAAAAGTACTGCTTTTTATATTTTTAAAAAGTCCTACTTCCTGCTTTCAGGGGGCTGTGTGCTTTATTCACAGAGTCATAAGAAACTAAACTTGGATGTGCAAATAAGTATATGCCTGGCTACTATTTGAATGGGTATCAATTTGAATCCACACAGAGGCATGTCAAAAGAGAATCTGGCTATATTCTTTTGATCATAGTCATTGAAAACCTTGTGTTACACAGGGCTATTCTAAAACATACAGGGGTAGTGGTTTCATTTAGGTCCTGCCTTTCAAATTTGGGTGCACTGATTAGTTACAATAATAATAAAACACTCATGGAACTCTTATGAGGCTCTAGTAACAATTGTTTGAAACTCTTCTATAAATTGAGAGGGATTGTCCAAAGGATAGCTGCTTTAGAACTTTTTTTTAAAAAATGGGGTTAGCAGTATAAATGTAATAGAAAATAGACAAATGCTGGTAACTGAATACAAAATCATTTTGTAGATAATGCTAATAGAGGCAATGCCAGTAGAAAGAAAATCTCACTAAACTTTCCATTGGAAAGTAACTGCATTGAAGCAGATTAAGGGAATCCTACAAATGATGATTTCTTTTATTCTTGATAAATACTCAAAGTATATAGAAACGTGTAATTACACATAAACATGAAATCTCTTTAGACTGTTGAGAAAATATTCTCAGAAACTTCTTGAGGGTTAATAAGATAGACTAGAAAACAATAGAAATTGTAAAGAACATAATTTGTAATATTTCTATGTTAAATTTTACTTCTAATTCATCTTCTTATAGCTATAGTGCATGAAAGTTACTGGATTCATTATCACAAGGTTGGTGCATATAATTGGGATTCTCTAACAAAGATATAGGTTCCAGCACATGTATCATACTCACTTCAGAGACCCGTTGAGCAATACAATGGGCACAGAGCTGCTAACTGTGTGAGGCATGCTCTGGGGCTGGCAGCTGAAACTCTAGTCTACCCAGAAGGATGTCTGCACCTTATTGGAGGAGACATGGCCTACATATTACTGTGTCAAATTGAGAATTCTAAGAAATTTAATCTGTGTTCAATTTCCAGAATTTGGCATTATTATCAAGCCCTGAAAACTGAATGTGTTCCTATAAGTAAGATCAAATTGAGGCCAATTTTCCAATTCACCAGAAAAATGGACACATTTATTAGCAGAGAAGCATCTAGATTTGACATTTAAGAGATGGCATTAGTGTATTTTAGGATGCATTATGAGGGGATGTTCAAACTAGCCATTTACTCGAATCTGACCACATTTTCCCAAACCTGTCGTGAGCATTGAGAAGTCACATGCTGATCTTCAGAGGCTGAATTATAAACAAGGAGCTTTGCACTTGAGCAACTTCAGGTAGTATGCTGCAAGATTCAGAGCAGTAGGGGTTAATTCATCTTTTCCTTAAAATATGGAACAAAAATGTCATTTAGAATAAGCAGGCATAAGATTAAAGGCTTAGTGATAGTGTGGGAGGGGAGGTCGGAGGGAGCTTGGAAGTTAATAATGAGTACAAGAGGGAAGAAAATATTCTAGAACTGGTGATAGCGATGAGTATACAATTCTTTTAAATCTAACTGGCTTATAAAAGTATAGAATATTTGAATTACACATTAATAAATTATATAAAATAAAATAAAATAAATTTCATTAAATGTTAAAAGATTTGCAATTCTATCAGTTATATCTTAATATTATTAAAAAACAAAAATATTTCTAAATTATTACAATTTATTTTTAAGATTACTATATAATAGAATCAATTAATCATGATAATGCTAATAATTTATCTGACTCAGTATATTAATACCAGATGGTATTAATACCATTAGTATATTAATACCAGATAGTAAAGGACTCTCTTGAGTCCTTTATTATGCTCATTATAATTTTCATCTGATAAATGTAAACCTTTGAGGACTTAGACCATATGATTGCTAATTCAGTAAATTCGGCGATTTGCACTGATCAAATTCAAAAGGCCATGATCTTTATTGTGACATTATCTTACTTCTTTTCCATCATATGCTTTCTATTTAGCTTTTATAAGCAAGGAATATACATGGGAATATGAAGCATTGGAAATATATTCACAAGCACTAGGGAATATTTGAATTGTGGATAGGTTGAAATATAGCTTGTGCAGGGGTGGTACCATTTGAATAATTTTTCAATGCTTTCTGAAATTCTGACTCTATAAGATTCTCCTAAAAGTCAATGTGGTCTATATGGTCTATGTTGGCAAATCGGTCTATGATTAAAATGTTGCCTATGAAATTGCATGCGTAAAGCATGTGCCAAGGATTGTAACAATCTGGAAGATGCTGGGGAAGTTCTTACACGTCATCTACCTTGAAGTTAATTCGGACTCAGAACCACTCGGCAGGGCAGAGTAAAGCTGCTCCCTGCGGTGTCTACACCTGTACATCTTTGTGGGAGAAGATAGCCTCAGCTTTCTCCTGAATCCTTCCCAGTGGTTGACTCCTTACCAAGCTAACACCAATGTTCTGTACTATCTCGATTCTTATTACATGGCAGAAAGTTAATTTCTGTGCCTTCTCACTTGATGAATGAGTCCCTTGAATTATTTTCACTCTTAAAAAATAATTTTATTGGGGGCTCATACAACTATTATCATGATCAATACATACATCAACTGTTTGCAGACCACATTTTTTTGTTTGCTTTTTTTGGGGGGCATCACTTGCCTCTGGTGGGAGTCTGTGGGCCAGCCTTGGTCCTGGACAGCTGCTGCTGGATTTGAACTGCCAACCCAGTGGGCCTCAGTCCCATGCACAACTACTATGCCACTGGGGCTCAGCCCACAGACCACATTTGTACATTTGTTACCATCATTATCAAAACATCCCCCTTCTACTCAAGGTCCTAAGTAGAATTGTTTTCCCTCTTAAAAAAAAAAGATCCTTCAGTGATCATATCAGGAGAGTGGGCACACAATGATATGACTTTTTTCCTTTGGTGCCTGATACTTGATTTCTTCCAAACCTCATGATTGCACAAGCTTGTGTGCTTCTTCCAAAGTGGGCTTTGTTGTTCCTGAGTTAGATGGATGTCCCAGCTACCAAATGATAAAGTGTCTGGGGTCTTAAAGGCCTGCAGGTAAACAAGTGTCCATCTAGCTCAGAAACAGCAAAGCCCACATGGAAGAAGCACAGCAGTCTGTGTGATCACGAGGGGTCAAAGGGAGCAGATATCAAGCACCAAGAAACAAGAATCACATCGCTATGAGTGCAGGGTGGGAACCTAGGGGTCATTTGTAGGCAATTGTACATCCCCTTATACAAGGGTCATGGGGAGGAGATGAACCAGTCAAAGTGCAGTGAAGTAAAGATGAAGCACATAACTTTCCTCTAGCTCTTGAAGGCTACCTCCCCCAAACAATCATAATCCCAATTCCATCTTACAAATACTGCTGGATTGGAGGAGGTACACTGATGCAGATGAAAACTGGTAACAGAGGGATACCAGGACAGATGAACCCCTCAGGAGGAGTAGTGAGAGTGGATATACCAGATGGATAGAGGACAATTGGGGTAGAAAAGAGTAGCTGATTACATGGACCTATACATAAGCTCCTATCTGGAGGAAAGACAGAGGCAGAGTGGACGGGGGGTGGGAAGACATCAGGCAGTGTAAGATATGACAAAGTAATAATGATTTAAAAATTATCAAGGGTTGGTTGGGGAAGGAGAGTGGGGAAGCAGGGGAAGATGAAACACTGATGCCAAGGGCTCAAGGTGAAAGGCAAATGTTTTGAGAATGATGACGACAACAGACGTGCAAAGGTGCCTGCGACAATGTATGTATGTATGAATTGTGATAAGCGATGTAAGAGCCCTAATAAAATGATTTTAAAAATCCTGAAAGTTTAAGGACAAATTCAAGGACATTGTTAGAGACATTGTCTTCATTTGTCTATGTTGGCAATGGTCCTAGTACACTCCCAAGTACATTCCGATATAAAATGAAGACTCCGTGAATAGTGCAAGTTTATAAATTGTACTAATTTAAATGCTTATTCTAAAAATTGGCTCCTCTATAGCTTTCTTTTACAGGTAACATATATAAATCTTATGACTTCCAAAGCTCTCATTCAACACAAAATTGCAATATCATGAAAAGTTAAGAGATTTAGTTTTAAGAAATGTGTTTTAAATATGATTCAATCTAAACCTTATATTGGTTCTTTCCTATTTTCTTTTGCCAAATGAGCTGTTTGTAGATATTTGTGCTTTGGGATGACCTTTATTCCTTGAACCTCTCAACCCCCCGCCATATAAACAGTTGATACAATTCTCTTGCACTTGTCATACCCAAGAAAGAGATTATACATTTTAAATGAAGAGCTTTAAAAGGGGCATCTTTTTCTTTTTTTCTATGAATTATTTTATTGGGAGGCGTTGTACAAATCTTATAACAATTCAATTTTATAAAGCACGCTTGTAAATATGTTTCCATCAACACTTCTAAAACATTTCCTTTCTACTTGAGCCCTTGGTATCAGCTCCACTTTTTCCCCATCACTCCACCACCATCCCACCTTCATGAATCCTTGATTATTTATTATTGTCATTATTTCTTGTCTTACACTGTCTGATATCTCTCTTCACCCACATTTCTGTTATTCACCCCCTTGGGGGGTGCTATCTATCCAAACTTGTGATGGACTACCCCTTTCTCCTACTCCCCCACCTTGCTCCCACTATTTCCCTACGCTTGTGATATTGCTACTCCCACTACTGTTCCTAAGGGTTTTATCTCTCCTGAATTCCATGTGTTGAGAGTTCCTATCTATATCAATGTGTGTTGTCCAGTTTAGCCAGATTTGTAAGGTGAAATAGGGCCATGGTAGTGAGGGGATTCTGAAGCATTCAGGAACTAGAGGAATGATGTTTTATCAGTATTATAGTGAACTCTGGTTGAATCATCCCTTCCTTGTAACCCTCAAATGGGGGAGATGTCCAATTATCTACAGATGGGCTTTGGGTCTCCACGCAAACTCCCCTCTTTCCCATTGATATCTGGTACTTGTTTGTTTTGGATCTTTTAATACTTGATAGCTGATCTTGTTGACACCTCATGATCATGTAGGCTGGTATGCTTCTGCCATGTGGGCTTATTTACTTCCATGTTGGAACTTCAAGCCATTAAGACCCCAGATGCTATATCTTCTGATAGCCGAACACCATCCACTTTCTTCACCACATGATTTTGTCTTCAGTGGCTGTGTTGGGAGGTGAGTAGTACAGAGTGCCAGGTTATTAGAATACAGTATTCTTTTGTTGAGGAGGGCTTCAAGTAGAGACTGCATTAATACACAGAATATAATATAATATAATATAATATAATATAATATATATACTGTCCTCCATCCCCTTCATTATAAATTGATGTATTTACATATATACATGCCTGTAGTTATGCCTCTATAAATAGTTTTTGCCTCCTACTACTCTCCTCTATTTCCTTTCACCTTCCTCCTGTCCCACTATCATGCTCACTCTCCATTTGGCTCTCAGTAACTCTTCTCACACACATTGCACTTAATTAAATCCCATCAGGCACTATATGCCCTCCTTGCTATTAATTTTAGATCTCTTGTTTCTTTCTCCCTGATTTTGTTTTTTCCCCTACCACCCTCTCTGCCCCTTCCTTTTCCATATCCTCCCGGGGACTGCTGGTCCTGTTGTATTCTCTGGATTGTCTGTCCTGCCTGTCTTATATAGAGAGACATAGGTGAAAGAAACAAAGCAAAACAAAGAACCACTGATAGATATTTCCAGGTATGTCTACTTACCCTTACGAGTGTTTCACAATCAGGTCTGATGAGGTGCCCAAAGTCCTAGTCCAGCCTCCCAATTATTAGCTTGAACCCATTCGGTAGACATTGTGTGCACCCGTTTTGTTGAAGGCCTTCCTCTCCTCACCGCTCTACCAAGCATATTGTCCTACTCCAGGGCCTTGTCTCTCCATATAATATGCCCAACACAATCTCACCATCCTGGCCTCTGAAAAGTACTCTGCCTGTATTTATTCCAAGACAGATTTGTTTGTCCTTTTAGAAGTTCATGGTATTTTAAATGTTTTTTGCCCACACCATCTGATACATATTTATTTTAAAAATACATTAGCCATGTAACAAAAATGCTTGCATCCAATAATTTGGCAGTAACAACCACCTCTGCAGTATTTTAAGTCAATAAACCCCGAAATGCTTCATAATACTTGATTTCACTTTTATCACTAGCACCAAATGCTACCAATCACTCTAAGAACAAAGTTAAAGCAATGGCAGATTATGTCTAACTTCTCGCTCTTTTTAAACTATTATTTCTCTTTCTTAGTAGGAGACAGTTTGTCACGGACCTTTGGGGTAATATGAGAAATATTAAGGAGTCCTGGTGGCATTGTGGGGTTCATGTTGACAGCCAACCACAAGTTCAGCATTTTGCATTCACTGGCACTTTTAGGGACAACTATGAAGTTTTCTACTCCTCTAAAGGTTTACATTCCAGAAACCCACAGGGCAGTTCTACTTTGTCCTATAGGATCACTAAGTTGGAAATGACTCAACGGCAGTGAATTTCTCTCATCTTCAAATGAAATAATGACTATCACTCTGCATTTTGGGGGCAACTTATATTTGTGAAATGTTTTTAAAATATATACTAATGATGATTTTACTCTAAAATGGAATAACACTTATTTGACGTTGGAAGACTGAACACTTTTCAATTCAGCTTTAAAATAAAAATAATTAACTTTTCCTGTCAGCATCATAGCACCATTATCCTTTTTTTCCTAATAATTTCTACCTCGTTGGATTGTTTTTGAATATCAAATGCACTAATAGATCTGAAAATTCTTTGTACACACTAATGTACATTCATTGTTATTTATGGTTCTTGATATTAGTAAATTAAGGATAATTTACCTAGAAATATTCCAAAAGGAAACTAAATTAGATGATAATGATTAGAAAAAAATCATTTATCAATTCTAGGAACATTTTATATCAGACTTCATATTTGCAGATACATGAAGCTTAATGATAGGAGACATTATATTTGATGTCAGAAAATGAGGTTGTTCTATTAAATCAACAAGCTTATCGAAGTTGTTTTTTTTTTGCTTGGTATCATCAGGTTGATTCAGACTCACAACGATCTTACATCACATAGAATGAAACAATGCTATTTTCACAATTGTTCTTATGCTTGAGTCTGTTGTTGCTCAAATTGTGCCAATCCATCTTCCTGAGCACCTTCTTCCTTTTCACTGTTCCTTCACTTTATCATGTGTGATGTCCATCACCACTGAATGTTTTCTCCTGATAATATGTACAAAGAATGTGAAATGAAGTACCCCTATTTTCCTTTAGGGAGTATTTTGGTTATACTTCTTCCAAGAGAAATCTGTTTATTACTGTGCATGTCCACCATATTTTCAATATCTTTTGCCAGCACACTAATTCAAATTCATGGATTCTTTTTCATTCTTCCATATTCAATGTTCAACTTCTACATGCTTATGAGGTATTGAAAATACCATGGCTTCAGTGAAGGGCACCTTTGTTCTTAAACTAGTATCCTTAATGGTGTAGTGGGTAACAGGTTTAGCTGTTTGGTGAAAGGTTAGCAACTTGAAAGCTTCACCTGCTCCTAAGGAGAAAGAAGAGTCACTCTGCTCCTATAAAGAGTTTCAAGAAGCCCACGGGACATATTTACCCCACCTCAGAGAGTCACTATGAGGCAGAAGGGCTTGGATGGCAGTGAGTTATCAAAACTAAAATGATATCAACATATGAGAGAGCGAAATCCAAAATTTATAATATTTTTACACATGCTTATACTTCTTTGAGAGCAAAGATATTGACATTACAATTGAAATTCAAATGCACCTAAAGAATTTAATCACAAAGGAGCAATCAGTTTGACAGTAAATCTATGAAAAAGCATGTATCAAAACATTTACATATATTAAAAAAGACTTTAAACCATCATGGAACAGAAAAATCCCATTTCCTATAAAATTTCTTTCTAATGAAATATCTTTATCTTATAATAATAAATCCTATTAGAAAAACTCAAAAGTCTTATTTTCTTTAGGCTGATTTTTCACCTAATTTTAAGCATGTATTTGACAGATTGGTGATAAAATATTCAAACATCGCTTTAACTACATGTTTCGAGTTGTTTTAAATAATAGAACACCCCCTTTCTTGCCTCTAGCTAACCCAGAAGTCAAATTTACTTCTAACAGATGCTTGGTATATTTTTAATATTCCCTGAAGACTAGAACAGCAAACCCACCATGTCATAGCTGCCCACCTGTGAAGCCTACATAAGGATATTCACAGTTCACCTGAGACTGCTTATATTTTGAAAAGTTAATGTGTTTTGCAAGAGTATATGCATATTTTTATGGCCACAGAGAGGCACTGTTATGTGACAAGAAGAAGTGTAACCTAGAAAAGGGGACACGGAATCCTGGTTCTGACTGTCACAGGCCAGTTTGTACTAGTCTCTTAATTTAACTGATGTCCTTGGTATTTCTTTCTTAGCTAAAGGACCAGGATTGAGAAGACTATTTGTGTGAGCCCTGATAGTCCAAATATACTTTAATATTTGAATAAAGTTAGAAGCTAGGTGAGCAAAAAAAGAGATTTCTTTGTAATCCAACTTAAATTCTATTAACTGTGCTTTATGTTTGATATCACATATAAATTTGGGCGATGCTAAATTAGATTTTGTCTAGCAAACCAGTTGCTATGAATTGATTCTTGCATGGCAACTCATGTGAGTGTCAGATTAGAATGATATCCCATAGAGCTTTCAATGGCTAATTTTGTAAAAAATTAGATGGATAGGCTTTCCTTTTAAGGTTCATTGGGATAGATAACCCCCAGGTCCAATAATGAGAGTAGAGATTCCAGAAGGATTAGAGGAGGGTGGGGAGAGAAAAGGGGAATTGATCACAAGGATAACGCCCTCTCAGGGGGACAAAAAAAATGGAAAAATGGTTGAGGGGTGATGGAAGACTATAAGATATGAAAATACTAATCTATAACTAATCAAGGGTTCATGAGGGAGGGTGAGCTCGAGAGGGAGGGGGAAGAACTGGGAGCTGATTTCAGAGCCTCAAGTGGGAAGAGAATGCTTTGAAAATGATTGTGGCTGATGTGCAAATGTGCTTGATATGCTAGATGAATGTATGGATTGTGATAAGAGATGGAAGAGCTTCCAATAAAAGCATTTAATAAATAAAAATATATTCCTTTGGGAATGTCCAATCCTTTGTTTAGCTGCTGTTGTCATTAACCATTTGTACTACCCAGGAACTCCTATATTTTTCTCTAGCAATGTTTAAATGCAATTAATTAATGGCTGTCCTTTCTTTTTTATTCATTGCACTTTGGATGTCACCTAAATTGTTATAGCACTAGGTGGGGGCGGGGGGAGTTGGCTGATCATCAGTTGGTGTCCGCTAAAGTATACACAAATTGCCACAGTGAAATCTTTGCCTATGTCTGAATTTTTATCTAAACCGTTTATTTTACGTCTTCTTGCTATTGATAGCTATAATTCTAGTTTCCTCTTGTTCCCAGTCCGTGTCTTTCTGTCATCTCCCTCCCATGTCATCATTTAACAACTGCAATCTTCTTGGTGACATTAGAAACAGCAGCTTTTCTCCTGCAGCACAATGGAAAAATTTGACTGTATCTTGAAATAGTCTCACTTGAACTCATTTCTATGAAACCCAATGAAAACTCTTTAAGCTAGATTTGAAAGGCCCGATGAAGTTCTACCTGCTCTCACACCTTCAAAACTACCTGAGGTTGTATCTCACCCCTGTCCAGAGCATAGCTTAAGAGACTGAATTGCTTGCTTTCTTCTCAGCTTGCCTTTTGCTTTTTGAAAGAACATAACTTAATCATAGGAAGAAAGAAGGTGACAAGAAACAGGTCATATATTCTTTAATATCTATTATTAGACCAGGGCATTCGGTCTTAATGCTCTAAAAATCTCAGTGCTTGTAACACATAAAATCCCCACCAGCTTTTAAAAAATGGCATTTCCATGAAATCAAATTTTATTTTTGCACTCAATATTGAACAGTAACATATTATTTTCTCTGCAATTTGGTAATAAAGCTGTTTTTATGAAGACAAAGATGGAGGTGGAGGGTTTTTGCTGCTTCGAACTAGAGAGGAACTTGTATAATGTAAGGTTATGTATGTTAATACATTTCCAATCTTGAAAATGTTGTCTTTACATAATTTTACATTTTTGTCTAAATTTCTGTTGTAAGCAGCTTTTGACTAAACACACACATATTAGCCAAATACAAGAGTAAGAGAACTACAATTTGTTTTTTAAAAGTATTTGAGTATGTTGTTTTTTGATAGGTCCCATTGGGTCAGTTCAAATAGAATGAAACCCTGCCCAGTTCTGTGCCATCCTCACAATTATGGTCATGTTCAAGCTTATTCTTGCAGCTCATTTTTTGAGTCTTTTCACAACTTCTTCACTTTGCGGTACTTTTCCATGGGTTGGTCTCTCCTGATAACATGTCCAAAGTTTTTGAGAGGAAGTTTTTTCATTTTTGCTTTTAAGATACATTCTGGCCATACATTTTTTAAAAAGATTTGTTTGTTTTTTTGGCAGTCTATGGTACTTTCAATATTTTTCGCTTGCACCATAATTCAAAAGTATGTATTCTTCTTTGGTCTTCCTTTATCTATTCAGTGTCCAACTTTCATATGTATATAATACCATGAAAAATACCATGACTTGAATCAGGTACACCTTTGCCTTCCTCACTTTTCAACACTTTATAGACAATAGCAGATAGACCTAATGGAGTGCATCACTTGATCTTTTACTGTGACTTCCATGAGAATTGACCATAGATTCAAGCCACAGGAAATCCTTGGTGACTACAATATTTTCTCCATTGACCATGGTATTACTAATCGGTCCACTTGTGAGGACTTTTGTTTTCTTGACATTAAATTGTAATCAATATTGAAGGGTGCAACACTCAGTCTTTATGAGCAGGGCTTCAAGTGCTTGTAACTTTCAGCAAGCAAGGTTGTGTCATCAGTATATCACAGGTGGTTAAGAAATCTTCCTCCAATCCTGACACCACAATCTTCCATATATAACCCAGTTTTTCTGGTAATTTGCTCATCTAGCATTTACCCACACCTTTCCTGATTGTCAATCAGACAGTTTTCTTCTCTTTTGTTTGCCCAATTTCTTCTTGATGCATGTATAGGTTCTGCATGAGTCCAATGAAATGTTCTTGAATTCTCATTCTTCTCAAGCCTATCCATTCCACATAGTCGAATAACATTGCATAGTTAATGGAAAACATAGGCAAACTTCTTTCTGGCATTTTCCTCTTTCAAAAAAGATCCACTTGACGTCAGCAAGATTCATCTGAATCCAGTCTGAATTTCTGACAGCTCCCTGTCAATGTACTGCTGAAACTGATGTTTAATCTTCAGTAAACTGCTGCCTTTGTGTGACATCTCAGAGGGTTTTGCTTTTTGGTGTCAGCAAGCATGTGCAGATTCATAAAGAGCTCATACACAACAGCACAAGCACTGCCCACGCCGCACCATCCTCCCAGTGGCGCCCACACTGCAGCTCATTGTTGCAGCCACTGAGTCAATCTATCTTATGGAAGTCTTCCTCCTTTTGTCTGCACTTCTACTTTACCAAAGACAATGTCCTTCTCTAGCAACTGGTCTATTCTGACAATACTTCCTAAGTGTGTAAGACAGAATCTTCTCATCCTTGCCTCTAAGGAGCACTCTGAATATACTTTATCCAAGGCGTATCACTTTATTCTTTTAGCAATCCATGGGACTTTCTATACTTTTCACCAACATCACAATTCAAATTCATTGATTTCTCTTTAGTCTACTTTATTCAATGTCCAATTTGCACATCCATGTGAGGTGAGTGAAAACACCATTGCTTGGGCAGGTGAACCCTACTTCTTGAAATAACATACTTGCTTTTCAATACCAAAAACAAATCTTTTGCCATAGACTTCTAATGCAACTCCTCTCTTGACTGCTGCTTTCATGAGCACTGGTTTGGATCAAAACCAGACAAAATCCTTTACAACTTCGCCCTTTTCTCTATCATGATGCTACCTATTGGTTTTATGGTGATTTTGCTCTATTCATTGAGTCCTAATCCATACTGAGGCTGTAATCCTTGGTCTTCATCAGCAAATGCTTCAATTCTTCTCACTTTCAGTAAGCAAGCTTGTGTCATCTGCATACCACAGATTGATAATTAGCCTTCCTCTAATCCTGATGCCACTTTCTTCTTCATAGACTCCATCTTCTCTGATTATTAGCTGAGCAAACATATTGAAAAAATGTGTTGAGAGGACACACTCCTTTTCTGATTTAAAGCCATGCAGTATTCTCTTGTTCTGTTCAGACAACTCTTTTTCAATCCAGGTACAAATTCTACATGAGCACAATCAAGTGTTCTGAAACTCATGTTCTTCTGAAGACCATTCATAGTTTTTTATGGTCCCCACAGCCAAATGCTTTGGCATACCCAGCAAATCACAGGTAAACAATTTCTGGTATTTTCAACTTTCAGCCAAGATATATTTCATATTAGCAATTATATCCCTTATTCCATGTCCTCATCTAAATCCATTCTGAAGATCTGATAGTTCCCTATTGGTATACTGCTGATACCATTGTTGAGTGATCTTCAGCAAAATTTCACTTTAAGGGGCATCAAGGATATATTGTTATATAACTTACCCCTTATGTTATGCCATATTTATTTGGAATGAATATAAATATGGGCCTAATCAGATGGTTGATCAGGTAGCTCTCTTTCTAATTTAATGGCATAGATCAATGAGTTTTTTTTCAGTGCTTCATTTAGTTTATTCAAATACTTCAGTTGCAAGCCCATCGATTATTGGAGGTTTATTTTTGGTTAATACTTTCAATTCCTCACAGAATTTTTCCTTCAATACTAGTGATTCTTGATCACATGACACCTCTTGATATGGTTCAGTGTCTACTAGTTCTTCTTAGTGACTTCTTCCATTTAACCTTTTACCCCCTTTTCTTTTCTTATTAATGATTCTTTGCTTTCTCCTTGAATGACAGTCTTGATGTCCTACCAGTTTATCATGCCATCTGTCATTAGTGTTCGTTGTGTAAAACCTTTCCTTGAGATGTTCTTGAAATCCACATGGTATTTTCAAGGTTGTATTTTGGATCTTGTGAACTTGTTTTAATTTTCTTCACCTTCAACTGAATGTACATATAAGCAATTGATCATCTGTTTCACAGTTATCCTTCTTGCTTCATTTTAGCTATAGAAAGAGCTCCCACATTGCCTCTTCCTACAGATATGGTAAATTTGATATCTGTGAATTCCATCTGGAGTAGTCCACATATATAGTTACCATTTGTGTTGTTGGAAAGGATATTTTTGGTAAAGTCATTGACATGGCCAAATTCTATCATGTGATCTGCATATTAGTTTCTATCACCAAGGCTAAAATTTCCAACTATGGTGTTCTTTGTTTCTAATTTTGGCATTGTAATTTGCCAATATTTATTATCTAATACTGTTAGATACTTCATAACACTCAATTGAGTGTTATGTTTTATATTTTGTGGTCTTTGAAGGGTATAAGAAAAGACAAGCTGAGGCCCGGTGGCGTAAGTGCTTGAGTGTGGAACTGCAGCCCACGGGCTTGGTGGTTCAAATCCAGCGGCCACTCTCAGGAGCGGCATTGGGTAACAACCACAACCACCAGAGGCAGTGATGCCCACAAGACAAAACAAAACAAAAACCAAAACAAAACAAAAAGAAAAGACAAAGTATATAGTTATTTTAATTTTTTAAATCTCAAGAAAAACTGCTTCAAATATTCATTATAATTAAAAAGAAATAATTCTGATTAATATGTGTCCATAGCAATTTACAAAAAACTATAGCCCAGTTAATTACCTATGGGATTTCTCTAAAGACTATGGTAATGCTCAAAAATATTAGCAATAGTAGCCTCAGATATAGAAAACATTTCAATCAAGAAGCAAGTATTACAAAGAAATTGTGTGGATGTCAAATCAAAGTAGTTCTATAAATAACCAATAAATAATTAATTCTGGAAAATTCTGACAATTTAGCAAATAATTCTGACATATAGCCACAAAGTGTATGGTTAACTCTACAGTTTTGTACCTAAATGTCTTACCCTTATTTCTTAGTATTCATTGTATTGACACTTTTTAGGAAGTATTGCCATTGAGTTGATTCCATCTTACAGTGAGTCAGTGTGACAGATTAGAACCATACCAGTGTATTTCCAAGACCCTTATTTTTAAGGAAGCAGAGTGCCACATCTTTCTCCCACAGAACAACTCATTGGTTTAAGTTCCCAACCACTCAGTCACCACCTGAATAGTTATATCTCTGTGTCCTTAGTACTTCATCCTTTAGCATACCCAACTCAAACCCACTGCCACATAATTGATTCTGACTCAGAGCGACCTTATTGGACAGGATGTTCTGTAATCATGATGGAAGCAGGAAACTTCATAGTTCTTCGACAGAGAGGCTGGTGGGTTCAAACTCTTGGCTTAGTGATTAGTTGCTCAAAATGTAACCCACTAATTTTGGATATATCCTTTTGGTTGTTTGTTTGTTTAAACACTGGGTAGTCCAGAAACACTTACAGTTATAAGGTAGTTTTAATAATGGATAATAATTGCTTCTGAAAATCTACAGATTAATAACAATGATCCAACTTAATTTATATGCTGATATATTAGAGACAACCTGAAACTCATTGCCAGTAAGTGGGTTCTAATTCATAATGGTCCTATAGGACACAGTACAACTGACTTATAGGGTTCCCATCATTGTAATCTTTGCAGAAACAGATTTCTATATCTTTCTCCCATGGAGCAGTGTGTTTGACTGGGTTGACTAAAGAACCAAACTCTGATACACTCATATATGTATAAGAAAGCGCTTTCTATCAGAATAATTGTATATTTAAAAAAATTCAAGCCAATCCAAATCAAGTTCATAAGTCTGATATTAGCCTATAAGTGGAATACTTATCTATAGGTTCCTCTTCAGTTCATGTAGCATACGGAATGATACAAAATATGTGAAGATCACAGGCCATTGGGTGCAAAGTTTTGTGGATGCAGTGGTGGTGGAAGCCAGCGGGCTGGTCAGGTCTCTGCTGTATGACTCACAAAGGTCTCAGTATGGATCCATGGGAAAGAGGAAATTCCCAGAATCCTCATAAGAAGGCCATGCCCACAAGGGGGCATCAACAGGCTATGATCAAACACTAGACCCTACTCCATACACTTATTTTAAAAGTTGACTTGAAATTATTTAACTACCCCTAGCAGCTAATGGGCTGCAACTGTTTACCTTTCAATTTGCAATCCTGTGCATTAGTCACTTTACCGATAGTGCTCTATTAAGGTATGACAAAACAATAATTTATGGAGAATTGAGAGTTGGTGGGGGAGTGGGGAGCAAGGATGGAGGGGAAGGGATGGGAGGCTGAAGTCAGAGGCTCAGATGGAAAGGTGGAGGTTCAGAGAGTGATGGCAGCTGCAGACATGTGAAGAAGCATGGCACAATATATGTATTTATGTATTATGAGAAATGACGTATGAGCCCCAATAAAATGATTAAACATGTAAAAAAATTAGAAGAAAAATAAGAGCAAACTACTATTATGAAATCATTTCTGATTTCTACTGTCCCGATGTAGCATGGACCATATAACTCCCAGTAATGTTAGGTTTGAACTAACCATATGGTTATCTTCCAGTATTTACCCTACAGTGAGACCAGGGCTCCTATTTGAGATAAAATTAGTATCAGAACCAAACTCCTTACCATCGAGTCAATGCCAATTCCTGATGACCTATGTAGGGTGTCCAAGGCTGTGAATCTTTACAGTGACAGAGATCCTCATCTTTATCTTATAGAGATCCTGAGAGGTTTGAAAGGCAAATGAACTTTTTCAGACCCCTTCTGGAGGCAGTCAACTCAAATCAGACACACGGACAGTTGTCATGGCGTTGATAATGACTCCTGGGAACCTCATATGGGTCAGAGTGAATCCTCCAGAGGGTTTTTAATAGATGATTTTTTTCAGCTGCAGATTGCTCGGACCTTTGGGATGCTTCTAGTTGGACCTGAGTTACCAACCTCAGCAGTGAAGCAATTTTCTCATTATTAGTTTGTGACAGTCATGTGCTTATGTTAATTTATAAATGAAAGGTAGGGGTGGAGTCTGGCCTGTTAATCTGGAGATAGCCATTGAGTAGCCAATGAGGCCTCTGTGTGGACATGGCTTTCACCTGAGACTGGGAAATCTTGTGGTATTTCTCTTGTGACGATGCGAAGCTATCTTCCCCAGTTGTTGGGAGTTAGTTTCAGAGACGATTAATCACGGAAAAGACAAGATGCATCCTCTGAGAAGCTGGAGGAGCCAGCGGAGAGACCACACGGTTTTGCCCTGATGAAGACAGACCTCTGAAGCTGGAGTAGCATGCTGTTGATGGACCTGAGCCTTGGAAGTGAGGAGCCATGGGGAGACCCCTGCCAGTGCCAGAATTCTGCACCCACTGACCTGTGACTTCCTGAGTCGGAAGCAGACTTTATAGACTGACTTCAGGCATATGGGTTAATATTGGACTTATGATTTTGCACTGGACAGGATTGGGATGCCTTCTTAGTGTCACATTTCTTTTGTATATAAACCCTTTCTTATACCTATATGCATGTCTCTGAAATTTTTTTCCTCTAGTCTATCCGGACTAATACAAGTTTTTCTACCATCAATATTTTGGGAAATCTTTGAGACAATTCACAATATGTGATGGTTACCACTAGAAGAGTCAGTTGACAATTTCATATAACAAGTTGACAAGTTGAGTGATATAACATAAATTACTTGGGGGTATACATTCATGTAAATCTAGAAGTTAATTTTATTATGGCTTGAAACAAAGAGATAGTTGTGCCTGAACACAATCTTCCTATAAATAGCTGGTAAGCTTTGGTATGTAAATTCATGTGATTTATATATTATTTTCAAAAAAAATTCTATGCTTGGCAAAATGAAGGATTTTCATTAAGCTAGCTCAGTGTTTGAATGGAAACAGATGGCTCAGTTAAAGGAAGTAAAAACCCAATTGTTTTCTGATTTTAATATTCCAGTCAGTTTAACAAAATGTTCATAGATTGGAAGGTATTTTGAAGGGTAAGAGAATACTTTTTAGTTAGTTTGTGCTACCTGAGAAACAAATATAAGTGAAATATTTTTCATATAAGTTTTCTTTATATATAAAAATGTAATAAATGTTCTTGGTAGAAACTGGGAAAGGGCTGAGCCCCGGTGGCGTTGTGGTTGTGCGCGGGACTGCGGCCCACTGGGACGGAGGTTCAATTCCAGCAGTGGGGTTGGGCCTCCTACTCCCACCACTGGAGAGCAGTGATGCCAAAAAAAAAAAAAAGAAAAGAAAACTGGGAAAAAAAGCAAATTCATTCTAAGACAATACCCATTAGCATTTTTCTTTTATCATATGTCTTTAAACTGTTGGAATAATATTGCCAATTCAGCCTAACCTGTTTTCCAAACATTATTGTATAACAAAATATATGTAACATTTAAACATTTCTGATGATTGCATGCCATTTCAGTACATTTGAGTATAATAATTTAGTTAACAATTCCTCTGTTATTATACATTTGAATTATAACAAGATTTTATTGCTGTTGCATGCTTTGGAATTAGATATGACTATAGTGAATATACTTATATGTATATAAATATTACTATTGTTTTGTTATGGGAATTTATATGTATACACAATAAAAAGGATAATATAGAAAGTCTTAATTTCTCAGCATCTAAAACTATCAAGGATTTTTGCTAAATTTGTTTAATTTTTTTGCTTTATCCTGCAACATCTTATATGAAATCTTGTTTCACATTTAAATGCTCAGTATGCAGTTACAAGTAAAAAGAATCACTTATAAAAAATAACCACCCATTCAGTGTTATACTAAATTTGTACTATTCCTTAATATCACCTAATAATTAATCAATATTCACATTTCTAAGACTGGGTCAAAGATTCACTTCAATAATTGTTTTGTTCAAAGCATGTCCATCCATTGCATATTATTTTGATGTTTCTTAAAGTCCTAAGCCTGTTGATAGCCAGCCCATTCTGACTCATGGTGACCCTATGTGCTAGGAAGTAGAATAGTTCCATATATTTGGCTTGGCTCTAATCTCTATGGTACAGGATCTCCAATCCAGGGCACTGCTGGGAGGGTTGTTGCCACCAGATTTTAGGTTAATAGTCAAGGCAATCCATGTGTTCTTGAGGGATATTTGATACTTTTTAGATGTCTCTTATTCTACCTCAAATAAATTTACTTCCATGATTTACTATCATGTCAGTGCTTATTAGAGAAGTAGATTCTTTTGTCCTTTAAAATGTTCCACATGTTGGATAGATTCCTTTTAATGTCCTTTCACTTATTGTATCATTACTTGGATGTCTTCCAAACTAGAAATTTGATTTAGGGGCTTGAGTAGTTTCAGGTTAACTTTGAGAAAGACTACTCAGTCGATGATGATACAAATTCTGTGCTATGTACATGAACCTTGTGTACATCTACTTTCAGACATGCTAAGATTGATCAGTATGTTCAGGAAGTGCAACCTGATCCTTCTATTGTAAAGATCTCAATCAAACTTTAGGTTTAAAAATAGTTGATGTGAATTTCCAGGATTCCATATTAGGGGTTGCACAAAATTTTTAAAAAAAATTTATCATGATATCTGCATTAGTAAAGAACCTGCATCAAGCATTTGTTAACTAGAGGAAAATCAGAATAAATTCTTGACTTTTGACTCTGATTTAATCAAAGAGATTAGTATGTGCCTAGCAAACTCCCTTAAACATCAATAAATTTTTGTTATTTTAAAATTATGGATTTTTTCATATTATAATGATTTAAAATTTTTTAATTAAAAATAATTTTATTGTGGGCTTGTACATCGTTTTTCACAGTACATAAATAAACATACTGTGCCAAGCACTTTCACAAGTCCGTTGCTGTTATCATTCTCCAGTCATCTGCCTATTCCCTTGAGCCCCTGGTATCAGCTTTTCCATCCCTTCCCCTCTTTCCCTGCTCCCCCCTCCCCACCAACCCTCGAGGCTTTATACATTATTATTGTTCTGTCATATCTTACACTGCCCTACCTCTTCCCCAACCCACTCCTTTGATGCTCGTCCTTGAAATAGGAACTTATGTGTATCTCCTTCTGTCCACCCTTCCAGCAGCTCCAATTGGCCCAAAGGGCTCATCCATCTTGTTTTCCCCATATCTCCAGCTCCCCTCTCTAGTAGTGTACCTTCTCCAGCCCATGTGGATTTGTAAGGTAGAGTTGGGACCATGATGGTTGGGAGGAGGAAGGCTTCAGGAACTACAGGAAACTTGTATGCATCATCACTGCCCTGTTGCACCTTGACTGGTCTGTCTCCTCCCCTTGACTCCCCTGTAAAGGGGTGAACAATTACCCACCAGTGGGCTTTAGGGCCCCACCCTGCTCTCCCCCTCATTTGTGATGATGTGATTCTTGTTCTTTGATGCTTGATACCTGTTCCCTACGGCCCTCATGATCACACATGCTGGTGTGCTTCTTCCATGTGGGCTTTGCTGGTGCTGCGCTGAATGGCAAATTGTTTATCTTCAAGTCTTTGAGACTCCAGACATTCAATCATTTGGTAGAAGGGCACTATTGTTTTTTCTACTCTGCCTCTGTATCCATTTGTCTTCAGAGATATCAGGAGTGAAATGATCTATTGATTTTGATTTTTGATCTTTGATGCCTGATATACCTAATTGTTTCAGCACCTCCTTATCACACAGGCAAGCGAGCTTCTTTTGTGGTGGGTTTTGTTGCTCCTGAGCTAGATGGATGCTCATTTATGCTCAAGCCTTTAAGACCCCAGATATCTTTTGATAGCTTGGCACTGTCAGTTTTCTTCACCACTCTTGCTCATGCTCCCACATGTCCTCAGTGAGCAACTTGGGGATATGTGCACACAGTGATATATTTGCTTCCCCCCTCTCCCCCCCTCTCCCCCGTTTGATGACTATTGCCTAGACCTTTCACCACCTTATGGTCACTCTGACTGTTGTGCTTCTTTTGTGTGGGTGTGGTCTCTTCTCAGGTAAATGTTCTATTGTTTATCTTCAGGATTTTAAGACCCAAGACGATATATCCTTTAATAGTTGGGCACCATCAGCTTTCTTCACCACATTTGTTTATGCATTCATTTTACTTCTGTGAGTGTGTTGGGCTAGTGAGCTTCATGGAATACCAGATTCATAGAACAAAGTGTTCTTGCATTGAGGGAGCAGCTGAGTGAGGGCCCAAGGCCCACTTGCTACCCTAGTATTTGACCTATGTATATGTTCTTAAATTTATTCCCTCCTTATAATAGATAATTATATCTATGTAATAACATACCTATATTTAGACCTCTGCAAGTGTCCTTTGCCTTCTCTTTCTTTCCTCTATTTCCTTCCTTCTCCCTCTTGTCCCACCATCATGTTCCACATTTATTGGCATTTCAGTGTTTCTTCAGAGATTCATTGCCCTTGCTTAATTCCGACCAGGCCTCCCACAACCTCCTTTCCATCAATTCCAGACCACTTGTTGCTCCCTCCACCCCTAACCCTCAGGCCATGTTTTTGTCCATGCCCCTTTCTCCTCCCCTCTGTCGTGCCCCCCAGGAATCATCAAATCTGTCATTCTTTGCTCCTGTCTCTCTGACCAGGAGTACTCCCTTCTTGATTTGGTTCATTATTTTTTTGGGGGGATGTCAGTCTGCAATGCTTCCCCACCATGTGACTCCCCAAGTGTCCTGTGTCACTGTCTGCTTCAGTAGGGAGCCAGTGTTCCCTGAACTGTTGTTGTTTGCCTAGTCCTTTCTTTGGCACATTGGGTCCCCAGTGGGGTGTAGTCCTCTGAACGTCATGTGTGGGCATGGGGACTGGACCAGCTCTTTTCCTCTTCCTCTCTTCTTGTCTTTGTCCCTGTAGGTGTGGGATGCTGGCTCCTCCCCCAACCTGTTCTCTGCCAGGCCCACTTCCTGGGATAGGTTCCATCTGACTCTGATTGTGTCTGACTCTGCAGCTCTCTCTTTTCTTGCATCCTTTCATGCCATCCACACTGTCCTCGTGGTTGGGTGCTTTGTGGTAGGAACTGCTCACCCATTCCAGTTTCTGTGGAGGGAAGACCAGTACTCCCCTCCTGGATGGGTTAGTGGCCAATACCCTCTGTTATCCTTTCACTTTTGAACTCCCTTTTATCTCCCTATCCCCTCCACCCCCTCATCCTTCTCCCATTACTGTGTTGTACCCGGTATGTACTTCCCTGGGTTTGTTCCTCCCTCCTCCCCTTACCTACATCTTGGACCAACTGTTATGGTAAAGGAGTCTTCTCTTTTATACCCACTATACTGTTTCTACTTACCTCAGGGGGCTCATGCAATACTTATCCTTTTGTGATTGACTGACTTCACTTAGCATAATTTCCTCCAGTTCTTACCATGCAGAGATGTGTTTTATGTGCTCGTCAGAGCTTTTGAGTGAGGCATAGTACTCCATTGTGTGTATGTGCCAGAGTTTGTTGATCCATTCAACTACTGATGGAAATTTAGATTGCTTCCATGTCTTTGCGATTGTGAATTGTGCTGCAGTAAACATTGGCGTGCATTCCACTGGCTGTGGTTTATTTCTTGTCTCTTCTGGATATATACCCAAGAGTGGGATAGCTGGATCATAGGATAGCTCAACTTCCATTTTCGTTAAGTATCACCAGACTGCTTTCCATAGTGGCTGTGCGTATCTACATGACCACCAACAATGTAGAAGTGTTCCTATTTCACCACATCCCCTCCAACATTTGTTGCACTCCGATTTTCTGATCTGGGCTAGCCTCAAGGGTGTTAGATGATATCTCAAGGTTGTTTTGATCTGCATTTCTCTGAAGGCTAGTGAGCGGGAGCATTTTCTCATATGTTTATTGGCGATATGGACCTCTTCCTTAGTGAAACTTCTTTTTTCCCATTTCTTCTAAGGGTTATCTGTTTTCATCTTCTTGCAGAAAACAAGGGTATTGTAGATTTTTGTAATAAGCTCTTTGTCTGTTGTACCATTGCTAAAAATCCTCTCCCAGTCTGTGGGTTGCCTGGCTACCCTCTTAGTAAAGTCCTTTGATGCACACATGTGTTTTATTCTTAGTAAGTCCCATTTGTCAATTTCAGGTTCTCCTGCATGTGTACCCTGTCCTATTGCAGTTATCCTTTGTATACCCTGGGTCAAGGTTCTTAAGTTTTCCCTAATTCTCTCACTAGTGGTCCTGATGGTTTGTGGTTTTACTTCCAGGTCCGTGATCCAACTTGAGTTTGTCCTTGTGCATGGGGTGAGGTATAGATCCTGTTTCATTTTTCTATATGTGGATTGCCCTTGTCTCCAGCACCATTTGTTAAATAGGGCATTGCCCTCCCACTTGATGCTTTTGGGGCCCTTGTCAAAAATCTGTTGTCTATATGCTAGTGGTTTTATTTCTAGGTTTTCTATTCTTTTCAATTGATCTGTGTATGTGTCATTATGCCAGTACCATGCTGTTTTGACCACTGTGGCTTAGTAGTCAGTGTGAATGTCAGGTAAAGCCAGCCCTCTGACTGTGTTCTTTTCCTTGAGGAGATCCCTGCTAATTCTGGACTTTTTCCCTCTCCATATGAAGTTGGTCAGTTTTTCCAGTTCTCTGAAGAAGATTGTTGGTATTTTGGATCGGGTTAGCGTTGAACTTATAAAGTGCCCTGGGAAGGATAGACATCATTGAGTCTCCCAATCCATGAGCATGGGATATACCCCCATTTGTGGAGGTTACTTTTCATTTACTCTAGTAGGGTTTTATAGATTTCCTTGTATAGATCTTTTGTATTTTTGGTTAGATATATCCCTAGATACTTCAATTTATTCTTGGCTTTTGTGAATGGTACTGTCTTCTTGATCTCCTCCTCCATGGTCTTGTCAGATGAGTTGAGCAGACCAATCGACTTCTGTTTGTTGATCTTGTATCCTGCCACTCTTCCATATTCCTCTGTCCAGTTGTGGAGCTCTTGGAATTTGCGATGAATGATTTTTTAATTTTTACCTTCAAATTTTTCTGATTTGGTCAGTAGGATCATTTCAAGTTGAGTCCAGTGTTTTCTTGATATGTCATCATTATCCATTGGCATCTTAAGGAATAATGATAATATAAAAATAATAGAGCATTAATTTTAGCAAAGAAAAAGTCAGTATTGGTTTAAAAATGTACATGAGAGGACTGAGCTCTGGTGGCATAGTGGTTGTGCATGGCACTGCGGCCCACTGGGTTGGAGGTTCAAATCCAGCAGCAAAGCTAGGCCTCCTACTCCCACCACCAGAGGGCAGTGATGCCCCCAAAGCAAAAAAATTTACATGAGAATAGGGTCATTGCTGTCATTTGTTGTCTCTGCCAGTATTTCTCCATTAGACCATTAGTGAAATCACTTATACAATATACTGTTTATAGTGTTCCTTTTCATCTAATAGTGTTTGTTACTTTCTTCTTTTCCTCTGTTTATTGCATGAACATAGTGCTGCTCATACAGTACTTAATAAGTATTTGTTGAATGAGCAAATTAGTACCAGAAAATTATGATAAAGCATGAGACAAAGTATGTAATGGCTGGAAATTATAACATAAAAGTGAAAACTGACTATTACTGGAGTGTACAAATTACCTTTAGCAGTCTAAATGATTTATCTTATTATTTAGAAGAAAATTCATTAATGAGTTAATGTACTGTGTTGCTGTGTGAATTTCAGACAAGTGTGGTGAAAGATATATGTGCTAATCAGTATCTTGAAAAAGTTGAAAATATTATGCTTTCAGAATCTGTCATCATCAAATGTAGAAAAAACCCCTAATAAGTCAGACATGATGAAATTCTATGTTTTGAACTTTGAAACTTCTGAAGCACAGGCGAATCCATGTGATGAACTTGAACATGCTGGCAAAGGTTTGTCATTGGCAGTGAGTTATTTAAACCTCCAACATTATAAGCCTTGTCCTTTGGGTAGATACTCATTAATGTAAAGTGACTTGATTTTTCTTCAAAAAAGAGGTAACTGGTGCATATGAAGTGTAAGATATACAAATAATAGCAAGATATTTATTTGAGATTTCAAATCTATTTCATATTATATGCATTCAGTAAAATATTTATATATTTACTAGGTAATAAGAGCCAAAAGAACATATGGTTTGAACAGAGAGATATAAATGAAACTTTGCTTCTACTTCTTTTAATTATATATTTGGAGGGATATATTTAGAAATGATGAACTCTTATAAGCATGCTCCAGACCATATTATTGTAGAGCAATTGTTGGGTCACCAACTAGTCTTCAGATGAAGAAAATTGTGTAATGAACACCTGTACAACAATGAAGTGTTCTAATGATAACTTACCATTATAAAACCAAAACCAATGTACTATGATTGAATCAGTTCTGACTTATAGTGACCTTATAGAACCAGAGTAGAACTGTTTCCTAGGGTTCCTGGAGCTAAAAATCATTGTGTAAGAGGACAGCTTCAGCTTTCTCATGAATAGTTACTTGTGATTTGACACCAACAGCCTGGGGCTACTCATTACAGCACACCACAATATATTTTAGGAAATGCAGGATGGTAGTTTGGATCCAGATTAAAGACTTAAGAGCACCAAAATTGTTAGACCTGTGGATAAACACAATATAGCTTGTCATTTTTCTGTAAACAGTTATCTGGAGTCATCATAGGTGCATTATAATTAATCTATTCTATATAGTGATTAAATAGCTACTGCAGGAAGACCTAGATCTTGTCACAGAACATTTTAGATACAACAGAAATGACACAATTCCACAAAACAGCTTGTAGCATGATTTAGTAAGTGACAAAGAAGAGACATGTGTAGCATTACCTGAAAAAAAAACTGATATTCAGTATTACAAAAATTGCAAAGTGTTTCATGAGGGAGGCAAGTTTAAGTTGAACATTGGAAGAATGATAAGATATATAGATGAGGCTTGAATGAAGGAATTTTTCTTTCCTTTGAAGCACATACACATTTTCATTAGATAATGGTGTCTCTCAAATTTCTACTTTAGCAAACTCCACTGCAGGTATATGACCATAATAGTTATGATCTGAATTTAGTAGATATTGTTTTTCTTCATGGAGTGATCTTGTTTGTTACCTAATGTGAGCCCTGATGGCTTGTGGGTTCTATGTTGGACCGCAAACCACAGTATCAGCAGGGTGAATCCACTATATGCGTTGCAGGGCAAAGATGTGACTTTTCACACATTAAAGATTTATGGCCTAAGAAACCCACAGGGAGATTTCAGCTATCACCTGTAGGGGCACTTGGATTCAGAACTGACTTGCTGGTAGAGGATTATGACAGATCTATCACAATGGATGGCTTTAAGAAGCAGAAATTTAACTTTTCACAGTTGTGGAGGCCAGAAAATCAAATTCAAAGGCCATCACTGCAGAAGATTTTCTCTCTCTTTTGCCTCTGGAAGAAAGTCCTATTGACTCTCAACAGGTGTGAGAGATGTTGCAGCTCTCCAAGAGTCTTGACATGTATTTTCCTCTGTGCCTGGGGGTTCTCAGTGTAAGGACTGTAGATGCAAAGGGTGCTCTGTGTCCCACTCTGCTTTCTTCATATTTGAGAGGTTGAGTAAGTCACTCAAAGGTTATGACTTGGGTAGGAGTTGAACTAGATTACAACCCTTTGTAAAGAGAGAACTCAGGATATATCCCATATTTGATCCTGGCTCATTAACATATGGAGATTAGGATTTGCATCGCAAAGAGGAGAATAAACACATCATAATGGGTTTCATGGCCCTGTTAAATTGACAAATAGTGTGAACAGTTCAATCCATGTCAATAACATGGTATTATTCTCATCATATGTTTTTTTGCAGTTTCAAGTAGGGGAAAATAGAAATCAGATCTGGTTCTATTAATAAAACATTAATTCTTTTGCCTTCCGGACTAAATAAAGTACTAGATAGTTTATAATGAAAGAGAATACTCAACAATATAGTTTATATTGGAATTATGCATTTCTTATTTTGATCACACATTGAATTTTAAAAATCTGTAGACCTCAATGATAGAGACAAATAACCATGCCTACTGCTCCCTCCCTGTTCCTTATTTTTCCCAAAGAAGTAATACACCTCTTCTTTTTACCAGGGGGATCAAATTCAGATTAATTTTACATAAGATTTTTATTATGGTTATTTTGAATAGTATACCTTAACTGAATTTGACCTGAAATAATATAGAAAAGTTCTGAAGCTCTCCTATCAAATATGAGAAAATTACTCAGAGAAATGATTGTCTTTGATATTATCTAGGGGACAGAGAGGACATATGTGCTTGTCTTTATGTTCTGAAATATGATAAACATGTAAGACAGAAATTTTAGTCTCAATTTATATACTTGGGTCTTCAGAAAGTTCATGGAAAACTTCCATCATATTTAATTCTGCTTTTTCTATTAAACCTTTTTTTTGGCATCACTGCCCTCTGGTGAGAATAGGAGGCCCAGCCTTGCTCCTGGAGAGCTGCTGCTGGATTTGAACAGCCAACTCTGTGGGCAACAGTCCTGCACACAACCACTACACCATTGGGGATCAGCCTCCTATTAAACTTTTAAAGCCCCTGGTTTAAGAAAATGGCTCCATTTTTTTTGGTGTTTTCTACTTTCCTCCATGATATTTGATGCAATCTTTTTACTATTTGGTAAATTTTTCAAAAGGCGACTTCATAAAAATAGAATCAGAGTAATAAAAAGAGACAAGCCGTATAACAATAAAGCAAATGGTTGAGATCACGTGTAATTCACTAGCTCATTTTTTTTCTGTAAAAAGGAAAGTGTTATTATTTCTGGCAGGGTAGCTAAACCTCCAGAAAATGCAGACTGTGAGTTTGAAATCCAAATGAGTTGTCCAAAAATTAATCACTGAGGTTGGTTGCAGACTCACCTCATCAGCATTCAGTGCCACTGCTTTAAGATGAAGGAGCAAAGAAACTCCTCCGGTGGAGAAAAAATGGAAGAAACTTTATCGGAGAGCAAAGCCTGCTGCTGCTTATGCACACCCAGCTCCGATGGACTTCAATCAACTCCAGCCTCTCCACAGGAAGAACTGTGCTGCAGGATAGAATTTTGTGCTTCTCTAATAGTATTACAACAGGATCAAGGCTTTCATAATGAGTTTAATAACTTGGATGCAGAAAGACTCACCGGATGCTGGAGGGACCTGGGCAGATATGTTCACTTCATAAATTGGGTCTTATTGGAGATGTGAACACATACATATAGATTTGTAGTTCCCCCAACTGAAAAGTTTTATGATACCACCACAATGTAATTTCCATTCGTAGATGAATAACTCAATATATTTGGATTATAATGTAAAGAATTTAGAATATAATAAATCTGGTATGAGAAAAGAATCATCTACAGTCTCCTTCCTTCAGTTGCCCTCTCTTTTCCCCTTTTAATTAAAAAGTAATAATTAAGTTATTGAACTGTTCTCTGTGTTGAATGACATTATTTTATGTGCATGTTATCAGTATTTCTTGCTATTATCTTTTAATGCAGGGAGTTCAATTTATCAAATATTAAGCAAGTTTTCTAGGTTGCACACTAGAAGGATGGGCTGTATGCAACTACATTTAGTTTGTATGAAATAGACAATAATGATGAATGATTCATAGGTATGACACAATTCCTCCATTCCTTAACATTTAAGTAGTTTAAAGTCAATCCTCTTGTCTGGCATCCAGGCTGATTTATCGAACAGCACTGGCATTGCATGGCACAGGTTTATAGTGCAATAGTAAGTTCACTACGTGATTTGAAAAATAATTAGGAATGATAATGGAGAAAATATTGATGTTTTCAAGGATTTCTTTTTATTTGAATTCACTATCAATAGCAATGAAGGTAGCAATCAAATGACATATGAAGGGATAACCCCCCCGCCCCCCCCCCAAAAAAAAAAACGCACAGAACAAAACCAAAACCAAAAAACTGGAAGGACACATTTTTCCTTCTAGGTCAGGGCATCAATCAACTTACTCTGTGTTAGTGTACCCAGTGGTGAAGTTTTTCCCTGGTCACGGTGTATTTTTTTGTAAAAGCAATTTTGCTCAAATCTCTCTCTCTCTTTTTTTTTTGCGATGACTGATTTAGCTAATTAGCTGATTTAAGAAAACAGCATGGGGCTATGAAATTTTGTTTCCTGCTGAGGAAAAATGCTGTAGAAACTGTTGTGATGTTGATGTTGTGATGTTATAAGGATGGTGCTATGTCCTGTATTTCCTCCTCACTGCATTAGGCCTTTAAAAAGATTTTTTATTAAAAGATCATTTTATTGGGGGCTCTTAAAACTCTTAAAACAATCCTGTGGCAGTCACTGTGTTAGTCTGGGAAGACTAGAGCAACAAATTTCATAAATACGCATATAGATATAAGGAAAAGATTTATATACAAGAGGAACAGGACATTGAGCCCAGTCCAGTTCAAAGTCATAAGTACGATATTAACCCATATGCCTGAAATCAGTCTATAAAGTCTCCTTCCAACTCACGAAGTAACAGGTCAGTGGGTGCAGAATACCGGTGCTAGCAGGGGTCTCCACATGTCTCCTTGCTTCTAGGGCTCAGGGTCCATCAACAGCAGAAGCAACCCATCGCTGGCAGAGGTCTCCGTGTAGCCGCCCCAGCTTCAGAGGTCTGACTCCATCAGGGCAAAGCTGTGTGGTCTCTCTGCTGGCTACTCCAGCTTCTCGGATGCTGCCATCTTGTCTTGTCCATGATTCATTATCTCTCAAACTAACTCCCAACAACTGGAAAAAATAGCTTCTCATCTTCACGAGGGAAATAATGCGAGATTTCCCAGAAGTCTCAGGAGAAAGCCATGCATACATGGAGGCCTCATTGGCTACTCAATGGCTATCTCCAGATTAACAGGCTAGACTCGACCCCTACATTTCAATCATAAAATTAACATAAGCACATAACTTCCACAGTCACCTTATCTGGTTTCAATTTGAGGATTCAGAGTGTAGGGGCGGAGTTTATCCTATCAATCTGGAGATAACCAATGAGACCTCTGTGTGGGTATGGTCTTCTCCTGAGAATTCTGGAAAATTCAGTATTTCCTTCTTGGAAGCCAGAGATACAATCTCTCTAAGTTCGTTCCCTTGAAGAATCTCTGCTGACAAGGCTGAGTTCCTGCAAGACATCCCTGAGCTGGAGAAGTCACATGGATCCAACCAGACCTCTAAAACCTGAGAAGCCACAGAAAATGCTGAGATACCACTGGATCTAAACCCTGTCAACACTGAGATGCGTATAACACCACTAGATCTGAAGACTTTCTGCCCACTGCCTTGGGATCATCCTGCATTTGGCTTCATTGCATGCGTTTCGTGAGTCTGGAGAGGACTTTATAGATGAGTATCAGGCATATGAGCTAATATCATACTTATGGCCCTGGATTGGACTGGGTTGGGAGGTTTTCTCAATGTACAATTACCCTTTATATACAACTCTCTCTTATACTTACCACATGTGAGTTTCTGTGGATTTGTTTCTAGTCTAACCAGACTGACGCAAATCCAAACATCAATTATATCAAGTACATTTACTTTCTATTGAGTCCTTGGTATCAGCTACTTCCTTCTCCTCATGACTGAGAAGAATTATAAATAAATTACAAATTATTTTATTGATAAATTGTAAATTACTTTATTTCCATACATTATTATGATTATAATAAATTATAATTATTATAAATTATAAATTATTTTAATTTCCATATATTAAACTGACTGATTTCCTTCTCCCACAGTTTCTGTTGTTTGCCCCCCTGCATGGGTGGTGGTGGTCAGCTGTCAATCCTTATGATCAGTTCCTTGGGTATCTCCTCCTATTGCTTTGGGCAACTATGTAAAATGTCCTTGAGGGCTAAAGGGCACCTTAGTCAAGTCATGGCATTTTCAGTTACCTTGTAGGCATGTGAAAAGTGGGCAATGAATAAAGGACACTAAAGGAGAACTGCTGTCCTTGAATTATTGGTTTGCAAAGAGTATTGAAAATACAATGGAAATCTAAAAAAAAAGTGAACAAAATTTATATTGAAAGAAGTAGAGCCAGAATGATCCTTAGAAGAGAGGATGAAACTTCATCTCACCTAATTTGGACACGTAATCAGGAAGGGCCAGTTCTCGGACATGGGCATCATGCTTGGTACAGTGTAGGGTCATCTGAGAGGAGGAAAGCCTTCCATGGGATGGGTTGTCACAGTGGCTGCCACAAAGGATTCAAACAAAGCAAGGATGACAAGGCTGGCATAGGCCTGGTGCTGCTTTCTTCAGTTTTTTTTATTTCCAATAGTTTTATTGGGGGCTCTTACAGCTATTATATCATTCAATACATCATTTGTATCAAGAATATTTGTTCACATGCTGCCATATTCATTTCCAAATATTTTCCACTTGAGCCCCTGGTATAAGTTCCTGTTTTCCTCTCCCTTTTACTAAAATGAATCATTTTATTGGAGGCTCATTCAATTCCCATCATGGTCCATATATACATCAATTGTAAGCAGGTCACATTTGCACATTTGCTGCCATCACCACTCTCAAAACATCCTCCCTCCACCTAGGCCCCAATACCAGCCCTCCATATCTTCCCTCCCTTCCCACCTCCCCATCCCCCATGAACCCTTAATAATTTACAAATTGTATTACTTTTTCATATCTTACACTGTCCAATGTGTCCCTTCACTCACTTGCCAGTTATCCGTGCCCCAGAGAGGAGGTTATATGCAGATCCCTGGCTTTCTTCAGTTTTACACTCTGACTTGCAATCTTTTTAACAATTTGTCCACATCCTGTGGCATTTTAAAATTAAATAAGTATATTACAATAATATTTTTGCATTCTGTGAAAATTTTTGTTGCTCCTTATAGACCAAATTTTTAATTAAGGACCTTGCCTCCTCCCGATCAATGGTGTCCTGCTTAAAATCTGGTCACTTTATGTGGCTCCGGACAGCAACAACACTGCTCAGTTGTAGGAAGGAACTCGGTCACGCAGAGGACAGTTAGACCCCTTGGGTAGCTTTTCCCAGTTAGGTGCTGCCCTATTCTGTAAAGATCCTGGTTCTCTATACAGAAAAAAGAGAAGATTTCGTTACAGAGCATTTGACATTTCTTGAGATTGAGCACCTCTTTTCTGTACCACTTGAATCAATCACCTGCTCAGACTCACCAGTATACACAGTTATCATTTTCATACCTTCCTGTTTCGAAAATAATCTTAGTTGGGGATCAAGCCCTTTTTTTAGAAAGCCATACCCCTTACATTGTATGATGTCTCTCTTCATCCTCTTTTCTGATAAAATGATAATATTTTTTTAATTATCAAGGGTTCATGAGGGAGGGGTGTCCGGGAGGGAATGGTAAAATGAGGAGAGCTGATACCAGGGCTCAATTAGAAAGCAAATGTTTTGAGAATGATGATGGCAGCAAATGTACAAGTGTGCTTGACAAAATGGATGTATGTATGGATTGTGATAAGAGTTGTCTGAGTCCCCCCAAATTATAGAAAATTATAGAAATCCATGCCCCTGACCAAATTTGCCTGATTATAGTTGAGGCCATAACTAATGGTGGGGAAAAACAGTTTTTGGAGGGTTTGTGAGAGAAGTATGCTATAGTGTCCATACCCCAACTTCTGATCCACTTTGCCCCTTGACCTCTCAGTGACTTTGTTCCTGATTGCCCCTCTGCACCACTCACTTCATCTTTTTCCAACATCCATCACAATCCTATTTGTCCTTTGAAACTTAAACCCCAACTCCACTCCTTCCATGAAACCTTTTATTACTCTCCTTGGGATTGGCATTCCCTCTTTCCTTTGTCTACATATCTTCACTCCGTTTTAATGACTGTATCAGTGTACCTTTTAATTTTTATCCATGTATATCATGAACTGTAAGTTTCTTACTGGTAGGGACCATCTTTGTAATGCGCATAGTGCCCAGCCTGTATGTTTCATAAGGAGGCCTCAAAAGGTCATGGAAAATGGAGATAAAAGATCGCAATTGAGCACATGTTTGGTGAGGACTTAGCAAATTAATAAAGGGGTAGTTGAGTAGAGTCAGGTCCACTCCAGTCTTCCTTTGATTCCCTGGAAGGCCCACCTGATCAGTCCTGATCTCATCCAAGAGATGGGTAATCAGTAATAAGAAATGGACTAGTTGTAGGAATAACACTGATTTTATTGTTTGGTTAAAAAAACAAAAGTGGAGGATTTTAATAGTTATTTTATTTTTCTATGGAGCAAGTGTCTAATAATAAAGATAACATAGACCTGTTTTATATACCCCTCACTCTAAAACAAACAAGCAAATAAATAAACAAACAAGCCTTCAAACACCCTGGACCTTGCCAGCCCTGTCCCAAGGCACCAGCAACTCCTCTACATGACCTGATGACCACGATAGCCACTTCCTTAGGCCTATATTTATTGTTTATTTGTATTATTGATTCAAAATTAGATTTATGGTAGACACATACATTGATTAGAAATGTCTAGACTTTCAGTGTTTAGATGTGTGAAAAAATGTTAAAAATAAAGAATATAAAGCTCTAGGCCAAACTAAACTCACTTCCATCAAGTGGGTGCTGGCCCACAGTGACTTATAGGACAGAGTAAAACTGCCCTTGTGAGTTCTCAAAGCCATGAGTCTTTAAAGGAGTAGCAGGTAGGTTTTATCTATTGATCTTATAGCTATTAGTCAATGCATAACCTCCTACACCACTAGGGCTCCTTGGATATGGGAAAGTAACTTATTTAACTATTTCTGTTGACTTATTGGACCGTCTTTTGGTTAATTGAATTGTTCAAATGGATCTCTTTGAACAATAACGTGGAAAGGATTTTATGCATGTGATACATTGGAAGAGGTTAATAATTTAGTCATTGTTTTTTATGTGCACAATACTTAATGTTGCCATGCTTTGTTTTTTTTTTTTTGGAGGGGGGCATCACTGCCTCTGGTGGTCGTGGGTGCTACCCAGTGCCGCTCCTGAGGACCGCTGCTGGATTTGAACCGCCAAGCCCGCAGCCCACAGTCCCACACTCAACCACTTAAGTCACTGGGACTCAGCCCTATTGCCATGTTTTTAAAGGAAGATACTCAAAATATGTTTGGGAGTAAAGCAACACATTATAAATATCCTCTTAATTTATGGAATGTACTATCTTCTGAAATGACTTCTTGGAGGAAGATGCATTTCTATGCTTACTCATGGGATGGAGGAGAAGGAAAGAAGAAGACCTCTTTGTTAACCTACAAGATAGGTTTGAGTTATAAATATAGCTCTATATGTGGTTTTGGCAAAATACCTGAGTTATGTCTAATATTTTCGGGTATTTTGAGATATTAAGATATGATTTAAAAAAAAGTCAATGAATCAAGTATTCTGTAAATATTTTTGCTTTAATTAATAAAAGAGAAACTTCTTGGTCATGGAGTTGTTCGATTCTTTCTGAAAAGTAAGTATCAGGAATTGTTCAATGAGGTGACAGAAGAGGGCAGGCAATTGTGTTCCTATTTACATTTTGATTATGATCATTGATCTACTTATGCATCTATTTTGCTTGTACTTTATGAGTATAGTGTGCTTCTGCAATGCATTTTAGTGGTTTTGATCTGATAGCAAATTCTCTTTGAAGCATTATGCTTTTTCTTTATGTATAATTTTAAAATAATGCTTCAGGAATTCAATATTTTTGTTGTAACTCTGCCATTAACTTTTGTCTGTTTAGGAAATTTTGTTCTTTTAAAAATGTGAATGCATCTTTTTATTAGTAGTATAGTATATTTTTAGTTATTAGAATACTATGACTTTGGGATGTTGAATTGTTAAATAAATATGATATAGGAAAGTGCAAGATGCATACCTTGTTACCTCAATCACATAAAAAAGTATATTATACTTTCAAGACCATATCAGACTGTAAAACTGCATATAATTATGGATGATTTTTCCATTCCTTGTGTTTCATATTTATATTTTTTCTAAAGCACATATTAACTTTTAAAGTAGGAGAAAGAGTATGCTGCTTTATAAAAGAAGAGTGAGTAGGCTGCTGATAGCACATCTACTGAGTGGAAGAGATTACTTTCTTTGAAGGTAGTTCTGGGAGAAGTTTACACTAGAAATTCCACTGCATTTTGCTTATTTCTTGGTGAATGCTGGGCCAGTAGAGTGAACTAATAGAAAGCAAGTAGCAGGGTTTGAGGAACAACAAGAGGGGAGGAGCTGAAAGCACAAATGTAGATAAATGTTTTTCAAGAAGTTTAATAAATGAGAAGGGGAAAAGCTAATAAGAAATCAAGTTTATTTTGTTAGTTTGCTTTTGTCTTTTACAAAAAGTGAAAGTGAATATATTGACAAAGGGAAAGATACTCTAAAGATGATACATTTATAGAAAGAGATACTTTTTTGGGGGGAGGGGGCATCACTGCTCTCCAGTGATGGGAGTGGGAGGCCCAGCCCCACTGCTGGAATTGAACCTCCGTCCTAGTGGACCGCAGTCCCGCGCACAACCACTATGCCACTGGGGCTCAGCCCAAAAGAGATACTTTTAACCACTATCATTATTTTTTAATTTTAGATTTCCCAGGTTTATATCAGCCAATAACAATAATAAGTAAAGGTAAATGGTATCTAATTTTTAAAGTAAGTTGTTTACTACTGAAGTAGTTATCTACACTCTTCCCTATCTTTGATATGTTGCCATAGATTTTTCATCTTTTTCTTATTCTTTCTTAAACCTACATTTATGCAATACAGAATTTACATTCTGAACTTGCCTGTTGCCATTTGGATTTTGTAAATGCTTCAATAAACTGGTACAGCACCGGAGGCACTCACTTATCTACACTAAGCACTTTAGAAGAGAGATACCTGGTCAACCAACTGGAAGAGATACATACCTGTGCTCAGTCTAAAGAATGAAAAATTATTACATATGTGCTATTTCTATATCTTTAATATGTAATTTTTGATGATAATTCATAAAATAATGCAGCAGTACATCACCAAGGAGCTTCTAGCAATCCAAACCAGGTTCAGACAAGGTTGTGGAAAGAGGGATATTATTGCTGACATCAGATGGATTTCAGTTAAAGCATAGATTACAAAAATGATTTCCTTATTTTTGACAATTTAAGTTCTGTTCCAACTGTAGGGAACACAAACTCTGGATAACATTGCAAAGAATGGAGATTCTAGAACGTTTAACTATGCTCATGAAAAACAGGTGCATAGACCAAGAGGCAATTATTTAAACAGAACAAGAAAATACAGCATGGTTCAAAATCAGGAAATGCGTGGATTACTACTGTATCATTTTGCCATATTTATTCAAAATGTATGCTGAGAACATAATCTTAGAGGATGGACTGGATGAAGAAGAATATGGCAGAATATGTGGAGGAGATAACCTTGCTTGCTAAACATGCTAAACATGCGGAAGACATGAGTCAACTACTGGTGAAATCAAAGACTGTTGCCTTCAGACTGCATTGCAACTCAATGTAAAGAAAGTCAGATGCTCACAACTGGTCTACTGGACAACATCCTGATAAGCAAAGAAAATGTTGAAGTTGTCAAGTGTGTTAGTCGGGATAGACTAGAGGAACAAATTTCAAAGACACGCATATGGATATAGGGAATGGGTTTATATTCAGAGGGACAGGACATTGAGAAACATCCCAGCCCAGTCCAGCTCAAAGTCACAAGTCCGATACTAACCCATGTGCCCGTAATCAGTCCATAAAGTCTCCTTCCGACTCACGAAGTCATACGTCAGTGGGTGCAGAGTCCTGGCACCAACAGGGGTCTCCCCATGGCTCCTCGCTTCCAGGGCTCAGGGTCCATCAACAGCATCCCATGATGGCAGAAGCAACTCATTGCTGGCAGAGGCCTCCATGTGGCTTCCCCAGCCTCAGAGGTCTGGCTCCATCAGCGCAAAGCCATGTGGTCTCTCTGCCGGCTACTCCAGCCTCCAGGACGCCGCCATCCTGTGTTGTCTGTGATTAACCATCTCCCAAACTAACTCCCAACAACTGGGGAAGATAGCTTCTCATCTTCAAGAGGGAAATATCGCTAGATTTCCCAGAAGTCTCAGGAGAAAGCCATGCCCACATAGAGGCCTCATTGGCTACTCAATGGCTATCTCCAGATTAACAGGCTAGACTCCACCCCTACATTTCAATCATAAAATTAACATAAGCACATGACTGCCACATCAAGGATTTTCTTTTACTTGTATCTGCAGTCAATGCTCACAGAAGCATCAATGAAAGCATCAAAGGGTGTATTGCACTAGGCTACAGGTTGGCAAACTACAGCTCATGAGCCATATGCAAATGTGCGGCTCTGAAGTAACATTGAAAACACTTGAAGTTTATCATTTCAGTTCATGGTGATTTCATTTGCTTGAAAAAACATATTTAAGGCTCTTGAGTGATTCCAAAGTTGTTAGAAGGGACAGGATTGCCTTTTCAGTCTCAAGAGTTTGACTATCCCTGTGCTAGGCAAATCTATTTCAAAAGACCTCCTCTTAAAATGTAAAATGGGGCAGATGTCATTTTGATGACTAACATGTTCCTGGTCCAAGCCAGGGTAGTTTCAGCAGCCCATATGAGATGTGAGAGTTGGGCAGTGACAGAGGAAGACCAGAGAAACACAGGTCATTTGAAAGAGCGAGATTTCCAAGAGATATCTTGATACAATCATACAGGGGCAGCAAGAAAGACTTAAGCACAACAGTAAAGTGAGGATGGGATAAGCCTAGGGAGTGCTGTGGGGTCTGTTTTCATTTCAATTTTTGTACATAGGGTGATAAACAGACCAACTCTGTAGCAACTATCAACAACAAAGTTGTTCCTGCTGAAGATTCACTTGATGATTGCTGACGACAGAGATATGTTATTCAGGTAACAATTGTGTCACTTAGCAGTTAATGTCAGTGCTTGAACTCAAAAGAGTGATGCAAGGGGTAATTGGGTCAGCGCTATATCAAGCAAGAGGGAAGATGATTGCCCAACATTCTGATAAAACCAGTTGTTGTTCAGTCCATTTCAACTCATGGTGTGTCAAATTACAACTGTGATATCCAGGTATTTCAATGGCTTTAAAAAAATTCTGGGTGTCCATTTATTGATTGCTGGGAACAGAGACTACTGGAAATACATGATACGCATTTTATAAGAGCAGGTAACCTTACATATAAAAGGAAGCCATTCCCCAATCCTGCTATTTTTGACAGGGCAGGGTTATAAAGGCGATTCCTGCTAAGGTTTCTGTTCAAGCTCTTATACTTTGGAACTATCATGAGATAGCAGCTGAGATGCTGTCGATCATTTCAACTATCAGAAAAACATACAAAAGTACATATATACACATAAACATATATGATCTTATTCCATTATTTAGTTCACTAAAATTATGATCGCCTGGCAAATTCTTCAAAGCATTTCAAATTCCCCCGTCAATCTATATGCTTCAGAATTAGCACAGCCTGACACATTCACAGAGATTCCCGACGAATGCAATCAACTGTTGGCATTTCATGCCCACCTCCGCTGCTGAATTAGACCCTGCTCTCAGAAACTGACAAACCCGTAGGCCAAACTCTCAGCACCACCCCCCTCCCCCTCCCTCCGCCCCCCAAGGCTGCTGTTCACTGGAGATAGTACATGCTCTGGAGAATTCCAGCCACACCAGACAGTACAGAACCCGAAGTCACTAGATTTTCTCACAGCATAATTTTTAGCTGTTTCAAATATTTGACAGGGAAGCCCCTGAGTGGACGATTTACAACTGAGCGCCGACATACTCCGACAGACCCCAGCATTGCGGTTACAGGGCATGGATCTCGTCCAAAAGCCGTCTGGAGGTTTTTGGTTTTCTGACCATGGCAAGAGAAACGTCACTTGGTATCACTGACTTTCTATGAAGGTAGAAGTCATGGACTTAAGGAGAAACTAGCTGAAACGCCGAGAAATCGAACAAAAGAAGACTTGGGCTTTTTGTTTTGTTTTGCTTTAAGAGGCTGTATTTCTCCCTTGTCACCATCTTCTCCCCTTCAGCTTTGGGAGGAGCTGCTTATGGCTGCGGGCGCCGCATGGATCGAGGGTATAAGCGCACATCTCAGATGCGAAACCGACCAATTCAGAAGCCAAGTTCAGAATCGCTACAAGCCCAAGCCGTACGTAGGTACGTACGTACATAAGGACACGTCCCGTACTGTCATGAGCGGCCCTATCAGTAATTACTTAATTCTCTTAGACATTTTCGAATGCACGGTTTATTCATTACAAGCACACATCAAGCAATCTAATAAATAAAATAATTAACTAAGTGCCAAAGGATGGGTATAAGAATGGTAACCATAAGGACATGGTAATAGCACTCTTCATACATGTATTCTAGCCTCCTAGTCCCAGTAAGCACGGCCTTCATCGGCGTACTTCAGCAGAGTTGAAGAGAGCAGCAGTTGATGTCTCCTTGGTTTCTAGCTCTCTGAAAAGTCCGTGTCTCTACCCGGGTTTAAATAATTGTTTCAGCTGGTACTTTGACATCATTGGGAGCTTTTTCGGCATCCCGCCAGTCCTTACAAGGGACCCTCATACTTTGGGGGTAGCTCTTCTGACCATCTGTTAGTTTTTGTTTCCTCGCCAATTTTGGGTCTGGTCTGTGTCACTTTTATATTTCTTCTTAAAAATGGAGTTTCTTGAATTCTTTTCTATAATGTGGCTCAACGTCTTGCAAGGTAGTTCAACGTCTTGTGAGGAAGTTTCAGGATGCTGTCATCAAGTGCTTTCTGGGATCCAAGAGTTGGGCGCGGGGCCAATCCCTTCCTGCCTGGAGTGGGGCAGGGCCTCCTCAAGGTCCAGGACCCGCAGGGAGTTCTCCCCGCGCCCCCCGCCCCTCCTCTCCACCGCCTGGATCTCGCCCACCATAGACGTCAGCGCAAGGACCCATGGGGGTCCTTGGGGCAGCGCCTCGGGGCTGGATGTTCCTGGCAAGTGACACTGCAGCAGCGGACGGACTCTGTCGTACGCCTCTCACGGGCTTCAGGGACAGCGTCTCCACATTCTCCTTCTTCCTGATGACGTGTGCTCTTTCTGCCACCCGATGGCATCGAACAGCCCATCCCCTTGGGGGCTTGAAGTTGGAGTTGAGGCTAGACAGGTGCTCTCCACAGGAGACTTCAGGACTGTCCACTACACCGCCCTCCGAGCCCTCTGGTCCACTCCAGCCCCAGCATTCGGCTCCCAGGGGGTGCACTGGCCCGGGGGGACGGGCCTGATCCCAAAGGGCTCTTCTCCAAAGGGGTCCAGCTGGCGCAGCACAGCACCTCCTCCACGTCGGAGGCGTGCCCTAGTAGTGATGCCCGCGGAAGCACCTGGTGACCTGGCGTCCGCGGGCTTTCAGGGCACGGACTCCCCTTGCAGCACCCTGTGCCCGTAGTTCGTGGGCATCGGATCCTCCCGCAAGGGTCAAAACCTTCAGCTCCCAGAAGTCGTGCTTAGCCATAGTCCTGAGTGCCTGGCCTTTGGGGTAAGATTGTGCACTAGGGACCCTGCGACACCACCCTCGGGGGAGAAGGCCATCCCGTTGTCATTGCGCTGCGCCAGGGGCAGCAAGTTCTGTCCATGTCTCTGCAGCGTGGATCCAGCCAAACATCGTGACTCTGGCCTCCGTCTGCTTCCAGTGCGTCAATCTTTCCACATTTTGGTTCTGGAAGACTCGGGTCATTCTTAATGATGCTCTTCCACTCTTTTTCCGGAGTTTTCTCCCGCCACTAAGTGTCTTCAATTTCTCTTTTCCCAGGACTAGCCTTCATTTGTTCCCTGTGCCACAACTTACTAATGTTCTTCTTTTGGAATTTAGCGATAGCGTTCCGCCTTTCACTTCTGTGAATCTATGTAAGTAGAAGCGAAGGGCTCTTTTCCTGCTAACCTCAGAGGCTTTATTAAAAGGTTCCATCACCTTGGTTCCATCACCTGTGACATTATTGCGCTCTCGATCTATGACATTATTGCTAGACCTCTCCTAGCACCAACCCTGCTGTCGCCCTGGTCAATTCCAAGGACATGGACTCCAGTGCCACCACCAAAGAAGTACCCCAATGCTCCCCCATGGCTGTTTTTGAAAGCAGCTCTCTAGTCCTGTTTTTGATGTTTCAACATTGTTTTTTTAGTTGCCCTGATTGTAGAAACCATTTGCACAATGTTGGGACTCCAACATTTTAATACTCTTTCAGAAAGGCAGATGTGTGTATTTTGACTTCTAGTGATTTCCTGCAACAGAGTAGAATCGCTCCATAGAGTTTTGAGGATTATGACCTTTACAGCGCCACATCACTAGGTCTTCTCTAAAGAGACGTGTGTGTACATTTGAGTCACCTCTTTTTAGTTCACTAGCCAAGTACTTCATCATTGTGCCGCCAAAGCTCTTTTAAATATTCTTTAAAGTCTAAGTAAGTTTTTTAAGAGAAGACACCTACAAGTCATCATCAATTTTTGCCTTAAAAACTTAGGTCAGGGAAGGACCACACTTTCACTCACAATATGGATACTTTGTGATATAAAATTTGTAACATATGGATGCCCACAGTTTTCTTGGACTTTAATATTAACTTTTTGGGAGCATGCTGACACCTGTAAGCTATACAAACCTTATTAGCGGAAGTTGAGATCTCGGGGCGGGGAAGCCTATGGTAATTATATAATCTGTTGTCAATTTGAGAGGATTAAGAGTGAAGGGATGGAATTTAGCCTATCAATCAGGTCACAGCTTGATGACCTCATTTGGAGGCTATAAGGAGATAAATAACTCTCTGGAGGCAGGAAGCAGACTCACTCCCCGGGAAACGTTGCAGCTGAAGACACATGGAGCCACTCTTGTGCTCAGAGCTGGAGAAGCTACGCGTAGACTCCTGCCAATGCTTATTGCATTTTGCATCATTGCATGTGCTACGTGAGTCTGACGAATTGACTTACGTATTGATTGACTCATATCAGACTAATGGGTTCATAGTAGACTTATCCACTTATCTGATCTAAACTGGGATCTTTTCTTTCTTTTTTTGGGGGGCCATCAATGCCCTCTGGTCTTTGGAGTAGGAGACCCAGCATTAGCTCCTGTGGAGCCACTGCTGGAATTGAACTTCCATCCCAGTGGACCGCAGTCCCGTGCACAATCACTACACCACCGGGGCTCAGTCGGGATGTTTTCTTGAAATACAATTGCTCTTTTATATAAAGATCTTTCCCATACATATTTGAGCATCTCTGAATTTGTTTCTTTAGTTAGCCAGATCTAACACAGGGTCTTCAAAAATATAATTAGTTAAAATATGAGATAATACTAGATGGAATGGATCCTATTCAGCCTGACTTGTGTCCTTAGAAGAATAGAGAGATATAGGCAGGTGACCACACTCAGAAGATGCCCTATGATAACAGACTCGGATGCAGGTAGCCATGTGAAGAGAGAAGCTAAGATGAAAATTGTGCTTCTACAAACCAAGGAATAACTAGGAATACCAGAAACAGGGAGAGGCACAGAAGCATCTTCCCTGTAAACTACAGAGAGAGTATGACTCTGTCAGTATTTATACTTCTAGCTTCCAAATTGTGTCGGGAAATACACTTCTGACTGGTATTTTTTTATGCCACCTCATTTGTGATAATTTGTTACAGCAGGCCCAGGAAACTAACATATTCCTGACACCTTGAAATGTAAAATATAAATCTATTTGACTAAACTCCATTCACCCAAATCTAATTTATCAGTTGGATAATTTCTGAGTGACCTGTTATCGAGGTTTGCCTATCTCTTTAAATATTTATAAGATGCACAAAAACTGTTTATTACTTGTTTTCTGCAGCATTTAAAGACTTCTCTAGGTTTAACTATCTATATTTTATTTGACCTTACTAAGAACCTTTCAAAAGGTCTTCACTTGTTTCTTGAGCCAGAAAGCCAAACTTTGTGGGAACTGAGGCCCAAAAGGATGATCTTCATCTAAGGGAAAAGAGGAAGCAGAGAGCTCATTTCAGAAATTGAGCATTTGGTAATGTAACCATTGGTTGAATTGACTTTTGAGAAATTAGTTTGTTGCCAACTTGCCTTCTCGCTTCAACTGAGGGAACTGACTCAAGAAGATTGCTTACTGTCTTTTATAGAGGTAGTCTTTTCCCATAAATGATTGTTTCCTATTAATAAAACAATAGGGGAGCTTATAAACCACATATTTATTTACAAGTCCAGAATATTGCATTAGTATGGAAATTATTTTTCATACATTAAAAAAAAAGAAATGTGTAGTTAAGGAGTTGATATCATGGGGGCTCTTTAGGTGACCAAAATAGACAGGTCCGGGGGTTTAAAAGTGGATGAGCTTAGCCTTGCAAATCCTAGCAAGGCTAGTTTCCAAGCTCACTGTAAAGAACACTGCTTTCCATTTAAAGAGGTTGGTTGTTTGCATGGGTATGGTTTTATCCTTGCAAAGAAAATTTTGAAGAGTGACTGTGCTAATTTATCCATCAGCACTGAGAATGTCAGGAAACAACAGCTGTTACTAGGAGCTAGAGAGTTTTACAGACATAACTGATCAGGGTTTGGAAAGTTATGAATGGAAGTCGTACTTCTGGAAGGGGGAACTAGCTGGTACAAAGTGGGAAAGTGAGAGAGAGAGAGAGAGAGAGAGAGAGAGAGAGAGAGAGAGAGAGAGAATCCAAAGAAGAAGTAGGTAAACAACAGGCCTCATTATTATATATCCCTCTACAAATAAACTACCAGCACTCTTCACTCATGTGAAAATTTAGTCTCATTTCTTCAAGCTACTTTTCTATGACCATTGATGGGTAAGCATAATAGAAAGGGAGTGTTGTATTAGTCTGTGTGGACTAGAGAAACAAATTCAAAAACATGCATATGCATATAAGAAAGAGATTAATATAAAGAGCAACTGAACATTGAGAAAACACCCCAGGCCAGTACCTTGGAGTACTCAAGATATTTGCATTCCAAGGACCAGGTTGACAGGTTGGAGAAGGAGGAACTCTGGTTTTTTGGAAATCTTGAATTAATGGTTATTTTCAGAAGCTGGAAAGAATCTGGAGCCATGAAGAAAACGCCTATCTAGGACTGAATGTTAAAGGAAGCCTGTGGTAGACTGAAATTCTTTGTAGGTGACCATCTAGATCCACTTGCTAAGTGGAAGTGGAAGAAATGCAGGGATAAAGAGATGGCTTGTGTTTGGCCACTGACACCCGTGACTGGTTCACAGAATATAGAGAAGATGACAGTTGGTTTACTGGTCTGACATTCACGACATAGCATGAGGGGGCTAGTGGAGATTTTGTCATGGGACCATGGTCTAAGGCAAGGCGACCAATGGACACCCTGGTGAGGCTAACAGAGGCAGCCCACATTGAGTTCACAAGAACCCAACCAGATGAAAAGAAGTTATTTGAGCCTGTGAACTGGTGCATAATGCTGCAGACTTTATGGATGGCTTGTCCTGATTTGACTTTGCTTATGGATGCAGACTTCGCAAGGTTCCAACTGGAATGAAAATTTTTCACCTCAAAAAATGATTGTTTCCTCAGAGCACTGGGTTGATGTAAGTGGTCAATATAGAAATTGGATACCCAAAATGTGAGAATAAAGGCACAAAGTGGTTGGCTCACAAACTCTCACAGGTGGGGGAATACACACACACACACACACACACATATATATTCATAGGATTAAGGTGTGGGTGTTACCTAACTTTAATTGTTACGCATAGGATATTTTTTTCTTTTTTTCACTTGTGGAATGTTATGTTTAAATACAGGTGGCACATGTTAATTTGTATACATTTTAGCTTTATCTTGTTAGGTACAGATATGATTTTATTAATGCTTGTTTGAAAATTACATATAATTGCAGAGTTATGTGAGAGTGTCAAATTGACAAGGGGTGGTCTGTGGCAGTCACCTAATGTGGTGTCAACTTGAGGATTAAGAGTGTAGGGGTGGAGTCTAGCCTGTCAATATGGAGCTAGTCAATAAAACCTCTGTGTGGGCATGGCCTTCTCCAAGGATTCTGGGAAATGTGGTAATTCCTTCTTGGAGGCAGGAGGCACTATCTCTCTACTTACTACCTGGGAGACATTGCAGCTGAGAGACACATGGGAGCATGCTTATAGACCTTGGGCCCTGGAAACTGGAGGAGCTGTGGGGAGACCCCTGCTAGTGCTGAGATGCTTCTACTGTCACTGGATACACAAGACTCTGCTTTCACTGGCCTGTGATTGTCCTAGTGTCATTGCTTATGCTTTGTGAGTCTGAAAAGAACTTATAGATTGATATCAGACTTATGGTCTCATATCAGACTTGTCACCTTGAACTGGACCGGGCTGGGATGTTTTCTCAATGTTCAGTTGCTATTGTATATAAACCTCTTTCTTATACACATATGCATGCTCATGAATTTGTTTCTCTAGTTTACCCAAACTAACACACATGTAAAGATAAATTAAGTCAGGTAAATTTCTTTACAGGTCATCAATATTACTGATATAATTAAGCTTGTAACTTAGCTTTGAATCTATTGTTGCCATTTATTAAATATGATCTATGTAAAGACAGGATTTGTTTTAACAGTAAATCTTGTGTCAAAAACTGAAAAAAATCATAAAGTACTAGAAGTATAAAACTTAGCTGTGCAAAGAGAAAAAATGAATTCAATAAAGTCAACAAGTGGGTGGGGTAGAGGGATACTTAAAATCACCAAACTGCTTCATGTTGCCTTAGTGTAGTTTTTGGTTGATAGTAGTCTTTTGTAAGAATAAGTGAGTCCTGATTGGGAATTGCAAACCAATTCAAAAGGACTAGGCAGCAAGGGAACTTTCAGGAAGCAGGGGAATTTAGCTCATGAATCCTTCAAAATTCAATAACCAAGTCATCTCATCAATCTGAAAGGACAGTTTTCCTCTTTCTTGCTTTATTTCAATGATAAGGCAAGTTTATGACTAAAGCACTTCAAATTCCACTTGGAAAACAGTATTGCTATTGTCATTTGAGAGTGAGATTTGCAATGGGTTGTTCCTTACTCAGGGATTTTAGGAGCAACAGCATTTATGTTCATTTGATTTTGAAGTGGTTTGCATACTGAATGATGGTAACTGCATATCCCAGAGGTCTTCTGAAATTTTGTGGTAAAATAGAATTCAAAGATAATGGAATATTTTCTGTGAAAATTTAGAAGCTCTCTCATAGTTTTCTCAGTTTTAAAAAATATCTTTCTATATCAATCAGGAGTCTGAGGATAGAAGCCTTGTATTTTTTTAATTTAACATAAACTTGACATGTTGAAATATAGTTTCATCTTAAATACATATACCTTCTGTTCTCTTGCTGAATTTTTTAATCATTATAAGCACACTCCCAGGACTTTTCTCAAATTTTTCATTTCTATCGTTCATCTACAGCGTATACCTTTGCTATTTTACATTCAGTCAGTATCCAAACCCAACGCAACACACTGCCATCTAGTCCATTCAGCAGTTTGAATTTTAATGGTGTATTTATGCTCTGTTCATTTCTTCTATCTCTTGAAGAGCATCTCCTGAAGAGTTATGGATATGGTCATAAAATCCAATAAAGATGCATTTGTCAAACTGATTTATTTTCCAAACTCTATCCCTGTTAAATTCATAAAAGAAACCAGGTTTCTGCAGATATTTGACTACTGTAGTGGAAATGATAAGAAGTGCAAGAGTCATCCAGGCACAGATATTAAAAAGAGCCACATGAGAAAAGGCCCTGTCACTTACACTAAATTGTTCCTTCTCAGAGGATGCAGCAATTGCCTAAGTACAAAAAGTAATCAAAAAGCATGTTAAATCATCAGGCATGGCAAAAGTTGGGCTTTATGATTCATGATAATTAGTTTGGAGAACTAGCAGGTATAACTAAATAGACTTGTGAGAAGAACTCACAACTGGGTAGGATCATTTTACTTTCAGATTTAGATGTCAAGTCAGAAGCTTGGGGGGGGGGTACAGAATGTGTCTTAGATTTATTTGGTCATTATTATAAAAGCCTAATTTTTAATCATGGGGCTTTATACCTCCTTGTAAGTGAACAAACAATTCTTGGAAAAATATCAATGACTTAAAAGTTTCCTTTATTTTCTACACTACTTTTTACTCAAAAAACTAAATTAGTCAAGTTCAACTCAGAGTAACCCTACAGGACAGGGTAGAAGGGCCCCAGTGAGTTCCCAGACTATATCTCTTATAGCAGCAGAAAGCCTCATTTTTCTCACTTGGAGCCCCTGGTGGCTTCAAACGACTCACCTTTGCAGTCAGCAGGTAATTGCCCAACTGGAAGGACTCCTCTCTTCTGCAGTAGTCATCACATTTCTACAAAAATCAGTGCTTTTTTTCTTGTCTTTTTAAAATTGTCATTTGGCTTTTTGTGATAAAAGGGTCACAAAAAAGTTGTAAAATTGGTTTAATTTGTATAAGCAAAATGCTGAAAACGCAAAAGTTTACTAACTTGTTCAAAGAAGTGCCTGAGGAGTCCTTTGCTTCTTTCAGTTGCCTGAGATTCTCAAGTTTTTCCGTAACATAGTGTTGAACCTATGTTTCTGTGGTTGATGTCTGTGTGCTTTGTGTGTGTGTGCTTTGTTTTGAAGAAATTTGAAATTTGTTGTAGATTGCTGTGAATTAGAATGTTTTCTTTTTTTAATTAAAGAAAAAAAATTTTTTTAGGCATCACTGCCCTCTGGTGGTGGGAGTAGGAGGCCCAGCCTTTGCTTCTGGGAATCCTAATTGAACCTCCATCCCAGTGGGCCGCAGTTCCGCGCACAACCACTATGCCACCAGGGCTCAGCCAAATTAGAATGTTTTCATTGGCTAATTTTCAGAAGTAAATTGCCAGCCCTATCTTCCTAGTCTTAGTCTAGAAGTTTGACAGAAACTTCTTCAGCATCACAGATGCCTGCAAGTCTCTAGAGACAGATGGGTGGTGGCTATGATTGATGGCTGCGTGTCACATAGAAGGTAAAATTCTACCACTGATGCACAAAGCCATTGTGTCATACTTAAAGGGTCAATCATATTTCAAAAAAAATTTTGTGGGCATCACTGCCTCTGGTGGTCGTGGGCACTACCCAGCTGCCGCTGGATTTGAACCGCCAACCCTATGGGCCACTTACGCCACCGGGGCTCAGCCCCATAATTCAAGATTTTAGTTTCATGTAATTTAGCTATTTTTTAAAAAGTTCAGCAAAACACCACTGAAAAAAGAAACATATTCTTTACATTAATTCTGTGATGCTAAGGTGATCTAGGCTAATTCAGGTATATATTTTCTTCCTTTTCTAAATCTATATAGTAAACTCTTTTAATTGAAATAATACATGTGCTAAGATCAAAATAATGCAGAACTCAGCCATGACAGCAAAACAGGAAAGTTTCTCAGGAAATTGTAGTTTGGATTATTGAGTATATTTATATAATAAAATTATTCTTTTTATTCATTCTTTTACAAAGTACTTTGGAGTGCTTCCTATATGCAGTCATTACTCTAGGAGTTAGAAATGCAATATTGTGAAAATGTATGCTAAAAATCTTTTGAAAATCAGGAGGACTTAATCGGGCTTTGAATACATTTTGAAAGTCAATTGTGCATGAATTTCTTGGTCCCTTTTGAGTTCCTTTTGATTTTGTTATTCCCATTTATAAGCTCATCTTCAAATGAACGATTAAAATACTCCTGCTTCTGTTCTGAATGCTGCCCTTTATACCATGTCAGAAACCATGTGAACTTCCTTTTCTACAGTTTTCTATCTCAATCGTCAATTCCCAATTATTTGATTCTTCTTGCTTTGACTTATGATTTCAATTTTCCTCCTTGTTCCAGATTATCTATTCTATTTTATCTTTGCTTTTGTTCTTTTTTGATGAATATTTCTTTGAAACATCCCTGAGATCAAGGCAATAGCACTTGACTTGATAGCACAGAAATTGGTTAGAAGTCTATTTCTTTTTTTTTGAAAAGTAGCAATTTCTAGAAAGTGTTGTTCATAGGACCAGCTTTTGTTCTTTTACCTGGCATATATCAGTAGCAAGCAGTTACATAAATGTAAAAGAAGACAATGAATTTATCTTCGCTTAAATATTTCAGTTGCTATTTGTTGTTATTATTTTAGAAATGAAGGAATGAGTCTCACAAATGCTGAAGTGCACATAAGATCAACAAATGACAATGATGTGGTGAGAAAATATTTGATTGAGGCAGTCATCATTCAGACAGAGGTTCGGAGTGACATGATTAGATTTAAGGTTTTTTGTTGAAAAGCAGAAACTGTAGATTCAGCATTACTAATTTAGTCATAAGAGTAAGGAACACATTAACTATTGATTCAGCAAGAATTTATTTAGGTGTTAAATATGACCCGACAGGATCAGGTCATGTCACTGAGCTGAGCAATATATTAAGGACATAAGGAGTTCCCATATCAGAACCAAAAGCAGGGGCAGACAGCCGGAGCAACGGGAAGCACAGGCTGTTAAAGGTCCGTACCAGATGCTGTTGATCCTACTCTGACTTAGGATGACCCTGTGTGTGTCAGGGGAGAGCTGTGTACCTAGGGCTTCCAATGACAAAAGTTTCTTCTGAGGAACTTATGCATGAACTTGAACCTATAGTCTTTCAATTAGTAGCAGAGCAAGTTAACTGTTTGCATAGGCAGAGTTTCCATGTCATTTTAGATGGTCAGAAGAGAGTTTTCTATAGAAGGTCATTATGAATGTCTTAGCTATGTTAATTAAATAAACCACCTGATTTCTTAGGGTGATATCTACAAGGGTGGGGAGGGGATCCAGTTAATATGTAGTAGAACTTTGTTCTTACAAAATGTAGTTTGAATGATTTTTTAAAAAGAATTAATAAACATGAAAAAGAATTAATAAACATGAACACTCATTATTTTTAGCTATTACTCTATGTTGGACTCACTTGCAAGTACTTCCATACAACAGTTCATTTCATTTAATGTGCACATCAACCTTATGAGACAGACAATAACATAATCATTTCCTGGAGAAGAAACATGAAGTGTAGTGGGTCAAATTTTTAACAAGAATAAAGGGTAGGATAGAGTTTTATCCTTAGCATAATTAATTCTATTATTTCCATTTTAGCCATAACTTATGTTTTTATACACCAAATAAAATGATAGATTACACTCATACATAAATGTACTCATTTTCATAGCTCCGGAATCTGGTATCAATTTGAGAGAATTCTGAGTGAAGCGGTGAAGTGTGGCCTGTCAACCAAGATATAACCATTTAGGCTTCTGTGTGGGTATGACCTTCTCCTAGGAATTCTGGGAACTCTTGTTTTCCTTCCTTGGAGGCAGAAAAGACACATGGTGCTATGTCTTGGGAATTAGAAAAGCCACATGGACCTACCCTGATGCAACCAGACTTCTGGAGCCAGAGAAGTCATGTAGAGACCCCAGTCAATGCTGAGATGCTTAAATACCACTGGATCCAGAAAACTACCAACACACTGGCCTGTGATTTTCCTGCATTTGGCAACATTGCATGTGCTTCATGACTATGAAGAGGACATTATATATTGATATTAGATATATGGGCTAATATAGAGCTCATGGATTTGATCTGAACTGAGCTGGAATCTTTTCCCAATATTCAATTGCTTTTATATATAAACCCCTTTATTATTCTTATATGAGTTTCTGTGAATATTTTCTCTAGTCTACCCAGACTAACACACTCATAGAATATTGAACAGCTTAATATGACACAGAAAGTTTTATTTATTATTTTGTGTTTATCACTGAACTTAAGTGTCTTAAATTAAGGAAGCTTTCTAAAACTATCCTGAAGCTTGATTTCCTGATAATAATATAAATTATTTTGAAAATATACTAAATCTATCTTGAGAGCCTGTGAAAAATGTCATGGAGGTCACACCTGATACCCCCTGAGTTCAGTAGGGAGGAGAATTGAATTCTATGCAAACCCAAGGTCGATTGCCATAAGGCGACAAGTGGGCATGTCCTCACCCTCCATTCTTCTTTTATCTGATTCTGGCTCCACCCATGCTTCCAAAGGCACTTTAATCTATTTGATACTTCATTTCAATGGTTACATAGAACTTACTGACAATGCTCACATATATGAAGGTATATTATAGGATCTAATTAGTTACCACAAGTCATAATCTGAAAACACGAAGGATACCTCTCCTCAGCTAGCAATCTGGTGCGTCTCTTAGATCCTCAACCTCTCTGTTACCTCACCTCTTGTTCCCTTGATTTTGGTTTCAGCCTCCATGAGCTAGGAAGTCTGTCTGCCACTGACTCACTGCCATATGGCTATGGCATAGTCTCAGCCACCAGCCACACATGGATCCTCTGCCCTGGTGCCACCAGTCCTGCTGTGGCATGGCCTTTGCTACTTGAGATATAGAGCTGGAATATGTCCTGCTGGTGACTTTTCCTCCTGGATGGTCCTGAGAATTCTCACTTGTTTCTGAGATAGTTCATTCAATTTTTTTTCATTGTGAAATAGTTAAGGTTTATTATGCCAACCTGGGGTTATGCGAACATGTGGGGTTAATTGAAGGGTGGAGGGATACATGGCTCAGTGAGCTTTTCCTTTTTAGTTCTCAGATCTGTTGCTTTTTGATGGCCAGACCAGGGTGTAGCTGCCTTAGCCAGTTCCCTGTTTCAACTGGCAAGGCTCACTTTCTGCAAGACATCCCTGAGGAGAAGCCACCTGGACCTACCCCAGTGTATCCCTGGGTGCAGGAGAAGATGTGTTGAGACCCCTGCCAGTGATGAGATGCTTACACCTTCACTGATTTGGCTTTTCTCCTGCAGTTGGTGTCATTGTGTGTGTCTGTGTGTGTGTTGTGAAATTGAGGAGGACTTTGAGGATTGGTGTTAGACATATGGGCTAATGTTGGATTTATGGGCTTGGGCAGCACTGGATTGGGATGTTTTCTTGATGTTCACTTACCCATTATATTAAAACTTGTTTTCTTGATGTTCACTTACCCATTATATAAAACTCTCTCTTATACATCCAAGTTTTTGTGGACTTGTTTCTCCTAGACTAACACACGTTGTAATTCATTTCTTTCATAAATTGGGGACTACCTGAGATCAGTTCACTCTCAGTAAATCCTCTTTTCGGTTGGTTGATTGCATTATATTGTGGAAGCTGATTGCATTATATTAAATTATGGAATGGCAGTTAGACTAATGTTTGGCCAAACCTCTGGGTACCATAGCTTACTCAAATGGACACATAAATTAGTGATTACAGGAGGACTGGGCTGTGCGCAGAGAGGCCTGGGTACAAGAGTCATTGCTTGACTTGCTTCACTTTTCTCCTGGTGTCAAAATCTTGAGATAATCCAAAGATTTCCCTAGAGATTTTCCAACCCTCGGTCCTTAAAATAAAAGACTCACTGTCATTGAAGCAATGCTGACTCATAGCTCCCCCTTGTGGATTTCTGTTCATTGGAGTAGAATGCCTGGAGGAGCTACTGGTGGTTTTGAACTGCCAACCACGCTGTTCACAGTCGGATGCACAACCACTAGACCACCAGGGTTCCTTCAGGCCTTAAAATAAGCATCCATATATGTCGGATTTCACTAGCTGGGGTGGCCATCTAAGCAGACCAACTTTTCTCAGTGTAGCGGGGATGGTTCCAGTTTTAAAATGAAACTCTTGCCTGTCAGAAACTTTTTGGTCCTGGGCAAACTGAGGTGGTTGGTACCTTGTGTCAGATGAGCATTTCACATACCCAATCCACCCATTCCTGTGGTTGGAATGACCAAAACATGGGTAGAGGGTCCATTCCAAGTAATTTCACAGAGCCTGTGTCATGTTGTCATGTTATTAGAAAATCCCTTTTCACTCATGAAGAGGAATGCCTATTTAAGAGTTTTTGGAATTTGAGCCAATACTCGATGATCTTATGATTCAAGAGAAATAGAAATAAAAATAAAATATATGTGATTTCCCTTTAACTTATTAAGGGAAGTATTTCTCAATGATTAATTAGGGTATGTTGACACTTTTGCCACTGTCACACATTTAAAATAATAGATGTAATTATGTTTCATATTATTTCGTAACTCATTTATAGTGAGGACTAAAATAGATGAATGGCACAATACACTACTGTTCTCATCTATCACATTTAATTTAAATTAATTCAATAGTAATCTTATACCTAAGATGCCTGACTATAGTAACTATTTGTAAAATACTTTCTTAAAAAAGTGTATTGGAATTGATTTGACAAAGTGCTTAGAGACAAACAGCTAAATCTGACATCTATTATACACCACAATTTTACATCATAGATATCAACTGGATTATTTTTGTCATGGATTTTACAAGTACAAAGGATAAAAAAAAATAAGTAGCTTCAATGTATTCTAAATATAGTAAATAAAAACTTGCCTATATTCCTTTTATTCAAAGAATATTCCCTCTTAAGATTATTCTCAAGTAAATAGAGGTGAAATGTTGCCTCAAATTGAATGCTATCAACAAATGTGTGGGATTTAACTTGGATTTGAGTACTTGTAAGTTGAGGGAGGTCAATATGCCAATTTTTAATTTTTGTATGGCTTTTCACTGATATTGCTCCTCTGATGAATGTTAAAAATAGGATTATGGTGCATTTTTAGTATTCAAGTCATGCTCCTGAAAATGATTTCTGAACAGTATTACTTAGTGTGGAAAAAAGATGGAAAATAACACAACTGTTCCTTAAATTCCTTCTTTCCACAGACGGCAACATGAGTTAAGACCTTTAATTTGCATGAACACCACTTCCTTCAAATCTCTCTTGATTTTCCTGGTGCTTCACTAAGCCATCCCCACAAGCATTGGCTTATTTCTCAGAGTATTTGCACTTCATGAGAGAGTTTCATAAAGTAAAAAAAAAAAATCCCTGTTTTGGAAAAGGTTCTTTCATGTTAAGTCTAGTTATTAATTCTGTGTTGCTGCCATATCACTCCCTTGTCTCCACTCCCATCCTTTTCCCTTTCTCCCACTGGGAGATCGCATCTGATTTAGAAACTGGTACCTGGATTGTGGAGAAAGACTCAAGACTTTAGGGGTGTGCTCCAGAAAAATCAGATTCCCAAACTCTTCTAATTTCACATCTCTCTCCAGCATAATCTTGTTCTCCTGTGATCGACATTCACATCTTAGAAAATTCTGCCTTGCCATTAGTCTTTTGGTGAGCTGTACACTCATCATTCTGCTTATATAACTCTTCTCTTAACCTTGGTAGGATCAAGATCTCAGGGATGTTGGCTTTGGGAATGATATTGGTCATCACCAACATAGTAATTTCCTTTGCTCTTCTGGTCTGGTCCCATCAATACCTGAACATCAGATACCTTTTCTTTCTTTTTTTTTTTCAGATACCTTTTCATTGAGAGTCTTGGTGTGAAAGGTAATACCATATTTATTCCTTATACTAATTCAAAAAGTTCACTGTCATCTCATTGATTCTGAGTTATAGTGACCCTATAAGATGGAATAGAATGGTTCCTGTGGGTTTCTGAAACTGTAACTCTTTATAGGAATAGAAAGCCTTCAGTGGGATGACTGATGGTTTTGAACTGCTGATTTTGATCAATGTGTAATCCACTATGCTACCCCATATAAAGGGATACCTTTCCTCCCCTGGTTTTTTCAAACAAACTTAAGCCACTGAGAAAAAAACTGTAACTGAAAATGGTAACTGAAAACATGATATTCACCATACCAAATGAGAAGCTTGGTGAAAAGCTTCCAAAGCTGTAGTTCTTATAGTGCTGCTTTTAAAATCCATTTTGTCTGACTTCCATTCTCCAAAGAACCTTGTAAAAATGAGAAGTATTATCATCTCTATCTTATTATACTTTGTATGAATTCATATGTAGAGGTGAATAACGTCCTTCAGCTCAGTGGTTCCCAACCTTCCCAATGCCACGACTCTTTAATATAGTTCCTCAAGTTGTGGTGATCTCCAAACAAAGTATTTGCTGTTGCTAGTTCATCACTGTAATTTTGCTACTGTTATCAATCAGGTGACTCCTGTGAAAGGGTTGCTTGACCCCCTAAAGGATTGCAATTTACAGATTGAGAACCGCTGCTTTTCGCTTATACTTAGTTAAACTTATTCTTAGAAGTTTAGGTATGATCAACGGCCTCAATCGGGATGCACGCAACTCATTTCCATCAAGTAGATTACAACTCATCAGGAACCTCTAGGAGAGAGTAGAACTGTCCTATGGAGCGTTGCACTCACTGCCATCATCAAGTCGATGCTGATTCGTGTAGGCCTCAGGGTAGAACTGTCCCTGTGGGTTTCAGAGACTGTATGTGTTCATGGGAGTAGGAAGCCGGTCTTTTCCTGTGAAGCAGCTATAGGTTTCCCACTGTGGACCTTTCTCATCATAGTCCCTCGTAACCCCTGCACCATTAGGGCTCCTTCCCATTGGGTGTACCACGGTGTCCATCTTAGTAGAAGCAGACTGCCACATCTTTTTTCTACAGACCAACTGGTGGGTTTGAACAGCTGACCTTTCAGTTAACAGTTGAGTACTTTAACCATTGTACCACTAGTGCATGTTTCCAAAATCAAAACTAAATGTACTGTTATTGTGTGCACTTTGACTCACAATTACTCTTCTGGAGGGTTTTTGAGAATGTAAATGTATGCGTTTAATAGACAGCTTCATCATCTCTGGGAACTTGGAACAACTGGTGGGTTTGAACTCCCAATTTTGCAGTTAGCAATTCAGTAGCATTCCAACCAATGCATGCTAGAGTTCTTTGTCTTAGTGACTGGAATACAAAAATCAAAGAAACTTCTATTTCGTGTGTATCATTATGAGTTTTTTGCACCCCCTGCCCTCCCCTGGAAATCATCTTAAAGGCACAGTAGGAAAATAGGGTTTCTCTTCATCCTTCAGAGTGGAGTGAGGCCAAGCAGTTTACTTGGTCACTGACCCTGTGAGAGGAGGCAGGAGTGAGCAGTGCACTCACATCTCTGTATTTGTCTTCTTAAATTCAGAGATGCCTAGTGTGGATGCAACCTTGTCTCAAGGGAGAGAGAATGTTCCAGCTTCTGAAGTGCTGGGTGCAAAACTAACAGTCTGAAGAGAGGAGACAGCAGGTTCTGATCTCTGTACTTAACTGATGTTTGTAGCTGCCTTTATATGTGCATAAAGGAAACAGCCTAACCTCTTGGTCTATTGATAGCTCTAGTCCAACATGGGCTGAACAAAGAGGCCTGATTCCCCAGCTTCCCCTTCTGCAGCATTGACCATGAGCTCTTTTGCCTTGATTACCCCAGAACTCAGGATCTGAAAGAAAAAGAAAAAAGTTCTCTTGTCTCCAAACTCTTGGATCTACAGGTTTGGGTACATGCTTTTTATGTAAAGTGATCAGACGTCCCACTTGCTAACAACTTAACAACGTCCCATGGCATTTTAAAATGGAAATAAATATATTACAATACTATTTTTGCATTCTATGAACATTTTTGTTGCTCCATATAGACCAAAATTTTAATCAAGAATCCCTCCCTCCCCCTAGTCAATGGTGTCCCACTTAAAATTTGGTCACTTTATTCTTATGTGACACAGGACTTTAGACTTTGAGAGTCCTTATTTTAACAAGAATTATGTGGAGGCAGCATCAGGGAAATTCATTAGCTGGGAAACATTCAATGCATCACTCTTGTTTTTGCTTTCTCTGAAGGAAACCCAACTTGTCTTTGGCTGAGTAAACACTTCTGATGTTCAAGAAGATAAAAGGCTTAATTCAGTCTGAAGAAAAAAAATATATATCCATGAGTACTGTATTGAATGTAGTCATATACTGTCTTCTAGCAGTTAAAAACAAACCAAACCTGCTGAACATCAGGCTGCTTACTGCAAGTTCCACAGATTATATGGATCATCTACACTGCAGGAAAAAGATGAAGCTTTCTGCTCCTGTAAGACTCAAAGGGACAGTTTTCCCTAGATCGATGAGGTTATTATGAGTCAGATTGGCTCAATGGTGGTGAATTTGGTTTTCATAATGGTGCTATTTGGGAAACGTTGGACTACTTAGTACATGATCAGTGGTTCAAACCATAAGCCCATTTTGTGGGAGGTAGATGATGTTGTTGGTGCCTATGCTTAGAATCATATAAACCATATATTATATAGGGTTGTTATGAGTTAAGATTGAATTGATGGCAATTTTTTATGTGTATGTGTGTTGACTATTACTATTGTTAACACACGTGTGTGCACACATGCACACCGATGTGATATGGAGTGTTATCTTTATATTGATATTCAGAATAAAAATATCCTTTAACAAGGTAATGAGAGTTAGGGAAAATATAATTCTCACATTAGGAAGGAATATTTAGAACAATGTCTTAGGGTGTCTTAGATATTTTTTAGATAATTTTATTGGGGGATCTTACAGCTCTTATAACATTCAATACATCATCTGTATCAAGTACATTTGTACATGTGCTGTCACATTCATTTTCAAACATTTTCCACTTGAGTACTTGGTCTAAGTGCCTCTTTCCCCCTTCTTTTTTTTTAATGGATCATTTTATTGGGGACTCATACACCTCCCTTCATGATCCATACATACATCAATTGCACGCAGGCCATATTTGCACACTTGTCGTCATCATCAATCTCAAAACATCCTCCCTCCACTTCTGCCCCCAGTACCATTCCTTCCTATTCAAAGCTTTTTCTTTCTACTTGAGTCCTTGATATCAGCTCCTTGCTTTTATTTTTTGTTTGTTTTTAAATTATTTAATCATTTTATTGGAGGCTCGTATATCGCTTTTCATCATACATAGTTCAATACATAGATACATATACTGTGCGAAGCACCCCCACATGCCTGCCCTCATCAACAGTCTCCCAACATCCACCTTTCCACTTGGGCCCTTGATATAGGCTTCTCTTCTCCCCCCTCTATCCTTTCCCCTCATTCCCCCCAGTCCTCATTACTCTGCAATCATTATTGTTTTGTCATATCTTACACTGCCAGGCATCTCCCCCTGCCAACTCTTCCCTACATCTGTCCTCCAGATAGAATACAATCTGCAGATCCCCACAACTGGCTTCCTCTCCCCACCCCAAGCTTCCTCCACCTATGTGGCAACTCCACTCCCATCGCTGACCCCGAGGGCTTCATCTGCCCTGGGTTCCCTGCATTTCCAGCTTCCATCTCTGCCAGTGCACCTCCTCCAGTCCAACTGGAACTGCAGGCCAGAGTTGAGACCATGATGGTTGTGGGGAGGAAGCCTTCAGGAAATAGAGGAAAGTTTTATGCTTCATTGCTACCTCACTGCCCCTTGGCTGACGCATCTCTTCCCCGTGACTCCACTGTAAGGGGGTGTCCATTTGCCCACAAGTAGACTTTGGGTCCCCATCCTGCTCTCCCCCTCATTCTTATTGATTTGATTCTTGTTCTTTGGTGTTTGATATCTGCTCCCTTCGACTCCTCATGATCACACAGGTCGGTATGCTTCTTCTATGTGGGTTTTGCTGCTTCTGCGCTGGGTGGCCCCTTGTTCACCTTCAAACCTGTAAGATCCCAGCTATTGTTTGGTGGCTGGGCACCTTCAGCTCTGTCTGCCTCTGCACCTTTTTGTCCTCAGCGATCATGACAGGAGGGTGTGTACTTAACGATATGCTTTTTGTTCTTTGATGCCTGATACCCAGTTCTTTCCAGTCCTCATGGTCGCACAGGTTGGTGTGCTTCTTCTGTGATAGGCATTGTTGCACTCTTTGGTAATCCTCAAGCCTTTGAGGCCTCAGGCATTTTATCTTTTGATAGCTGAGTACCATCAGCCATCTTTACCACTCTTTCTCATGTCCCAACTTGTCCTCAGTGATCATCTCAGGAAAGTGTGTACACAGTATTATGGATTTTTCCTGTTTGATGCCTGAGACCTGATCCTTTTGACGCCTCTCTGCCACACTGGCTGGTGTGCTTCTTCTGTGTGGACTTGGATACCTCTCTGCTAGTTGGCTGCTTGTTTATCTTCAGATTTTAAGACTCCAGACTCTATATCCTTTGGTATCTGAGTGCCATCTTTTTTCTTCACCACATTTGCTTATGCACCTATTTGACTTCAGTGATTGTATTGTACCAGTGAGCATCATGGCCAGATTCATAGAACAAAGTGTTCTTGCATTGAGTGAGTGTCTGGGTGGGGGCCTAAGGTCCAGCTGCTGCCTTAGTACTAAACCTATAACTATATGTACCTGAATTTATTCCTACCTTATCATAGATAATTATATTTACATACATAGATGCCTGTGTTTAGACCTTTACAAGTGCTCTTTGCCTTCTCGTTCCTTCCTCTATTTCCCTATGCCTTCCTCCTGTCCCACTGTCATCCTCAGCCTTCATTTGAGTTTCAGAACTTCCTCTGTGTTACATTACACTTACTTTGGCCTTACCAGGCCTCCCCTGCCCTCCTCTTCATTGAATGTAGACCACTGATTGTCCCCCCCATCCCTGAGTCTGTCCATGGCCCCTTTCAAGCCCTCTTCCCCCGTGGCCACCAGCAACCATCAGTCCAGTCGTTCTTTTCTCTGGACTGTCCAGCCAGGAGTGCTCCCTTCTTGATGTGGTCCATTTTGGGGACTCGGACCGCCTTGCTTCCCTGCTGTGTGACCCATGAAATGAACGCTGTCACTGTCTGCAGGGAAACACTGTGACAAGTCCTGTTGTTGTTTTCCCAGTCCCCACTGAGGCTTTGGTCCCCACAGGAGCGTAGTCTTCTGAGCATCATGGGCAGGGACCGGGCCAGCATGGGGACTAGCCCGGTTCTTTCTCTTCCCCCATTTCCACTTGTCTCCTTGTGGGTGTGGCATGCTAGTCACTTTGTCACCTGTTCTCTGCCACATCGGCTTCCACTGAGGGGATCAGTCTGGCTCTGGTAATGGCCAGCACTGTAGCTTTCTTTTCATGCCTCCTTCCAACGCTGTCCTCATGGTTGGGTGTTGCGTTAGGATCTGCATGCCCACTTCAGCTTATGTGGAGACAAGACCCGTGTTCTCCCCCTGGGTGAGATAATGCCGTGCTCCCTCCATTATCTTTTTACTTTTGAACCTCCTTTTTCTCACTCTCCATTCCATCCTCCCTTGCTGTGCTGTACCCAACATATACATTGGTGTATAAGATATTTTAATTTAAAAATTTCAAAAGCTTGTAACATTACACGTGCTATGAAAAGACAATACTTATTTAATTGGTCAAATTTTGCTTGACTCAAAAGTTTTTCACTATCAAGACTTTATATATTAGACTCATATCTCAGAGTCTGCAGTTTGGACTCAAAATTTAGTTCATCAACTATGCATTAATCAAGATTATACTTTCAGTGGTTGGGGAGAATATTTACAATATTCTAGAAGTATTACACATAAATGTGAAACTTCCATGAAAAGGCTTTGCCTGAAAAATGTAAGGAAGGGAAGGCATAAGGAAGAGAGGACCCAGGGAAGGAAAAAGATAAATTAGATGAATATTTTCATTGATGCCCCAGTGTTTTTCCCCTGCCTCTTTTTCTGTTTCTGTGATCTCCCTACGACTTCTTGTTTTCTCTCTGAAGTCACCTAACTACTCTAATCCTCTGGAAAGTATATAATAATAGTTCTTGGTAATTTTGTTTCATATGAAGTCACTGTATTATCTCTCTTAGGGAGGTTTCTATTTAAGACTTCTTTCTCAGTAAGATATTCCAAATAGTATTGCCCATTGTGAAAATCTCTGATTCCTGCCTAGTACATGGGAGAAATATTTTGGTATATTTTTCTAATTATAGATTTTTCTGTCATATCCAACCAAACCTACTGACTTATCCTGTAGTATTTGGACTGTACAAGTTCAAATAAGGAGCTGCTTTCACCTGATTATAGTATTTCATGTGTAATGTGATGATATCAGTGGGATCTACTAGATTTCCCAGAGAGAGACACGTGTTCATTCATTCACATAGAGGAATCACTATCCAATTTATTTTTATTTTTTGCTGTAAAGGACTTTAGTTTAATTAGATTTTAATGTTCTTTTTAAAATTCTGTATTTATAATACTATATTATCAATTACAGTACCAGGGAATTTGTGGGCATAACTTTATGACCTGAGGTTAGTCACAAGGAAACACATAGATATTTTCTAGTGCCATTTGCTTTCAGATCTCATCACATTTCAGGATTTACCATTTTCCAACAATCAATCAGGATTTTATAAAAAGTGATTGTGTTATCTATATGCTAACTGTGAACAGAGATACAAAGAATGCTTTCATGAAGAATGATGCAACAAATATAGTGCCAATCTTAGAAGGTTAACTAAATGGTGCGGGATATTCAAATTAGTTTTTTTAGTGGTTATCAATATCAGAAGGGTAATATGTATATCTTAAGATTTATATATCCCGGTTGTGTAGTGGTTGTGTGCGGGACTGTGGCTCACTGGGATGGAAGTTCAATTCCAGCAGTGACTCCTCCTACTCCCACCACCAGAGGTCAGTGATGCCCCCCCAAAAAACCCCAAAACAAAAACAAAAAAAGATTTATATATCAATTTTTTCATGGTGCAAAGGCACTAAAGATTGAGAGAATGGCAATGGGCCAGGTTATCTTTTCCTGTATTATATAAGAGACTTCTGTAAGTGCAAGATTCAGTTCTTTGAGGTCTTGTCTAAATTTTAAATCATTTTAATCTCTTCTGCTTAAAATAATGAAGTCTGACAGAAAGTATTTAGTTCTCCCAACTTTTCCAAGCACCTTTACATTGATAACATTATGTGTATTATTTGCCTTTTCTGGCAGATTGTTGTTTAGGAAAGTTTCCCTGGGATCTCTAAGTATATGAGTGTGTACCTGTGAATTTGGTAATATACACACTTTCATGGACTGGTATATGAAGTAGAAAGAAAATTGGAGAGACTTGTCTACTTTCTAAGATGAAATTAGTTTTAATGCTTTGTTAATTCTGAAATGAGTTTGTTGTTACTGTTAGGGGCTATCAAATTGGTTCTATTGGAGCCCACTATTCCAGCCACTGTGTCAAATCATCCAGCCAAGGACTGTTGCAAGCATGCTCTCCTTCTCCAGGGACTGATATCTCTGGTTGACATGTCCAAGGTACACAAAGCTCACCGTTTTTGCCTCTAAGGAACATTCTGGTTTTACTTTGTCCAAAACAAATCTGTTTACTTTTTTGGAAGTCCATGCTACTTACAATATTCTTCCCCATCAACACATTTCAAACGCACTGACTGTTCTTTGGTTTTCCTTATCCAATGTCCAACTTTCATACGCCAATGAGATGACTGAAATACTGTGACTGGGACCAGGCACACCATAGTCCTCAAATAAATAAGCTTTTTGCTTTTTCACATTCTGAAGCAGTCTTGTGCAACAGATGTACCTTATGTAGCTTGTACCCAATGTAGCTTGTGTTTTCATCTCTTGACAGCTGCTTCCGTGATCATTGATTATGTACACCAGCAATATGAAATCATTGACAATATTAATCTCTTTTCCATTTATCATGCTACCTATTGGTCCAGTTGTGAGGATTTTGGTCTACCTTAAAATGAGTTGGAATCCGTACTGAAGACAGTAATCCTTGATATTCATCAGTTTCAGGTCCTCCTCATCTTCAATAAAAAAAGTCTCTGTGTGCATATTGGAGGCTGCTAAGGAGCCTTCCTACAATTTGGATAACACAATCGTCTTCATAAACTCCAGCTTCTGTGATTGTTTGTTCAAGGATTGCAGCCTTACATATGGATTACAACTCAATATAAAGTGGACTCAAATTCGCACAAATGTAGCTGAGAAAAAGAGGAAGATCCTCAAAGAGATGGATTGACACAGTAACTGCAACAATGACTTCAAGCATGGGAATAATCATGAGAATGATACAGGACTGGGCAGTGCTCCATCTATAGTATATAGGGTCTGTATGGGTCAGAACCAATCCAATGGCTTCTAAAAAACAACAACAGCAACAATAGCAGAATGAATAAATATGGTAAAAGAATACAATTCTGATGCACATCTTTCCTTATTTTAGACCATGCTGAATTTCTTCTTTCTGTTTGGACAAGTGCTTCTTGATTCATGTACAAGTCCTCAATGAAGTGTTCTGGAATGCCCCTTCTTCTTATGTCTATTCATGGATTGGTAAACCTTTGCAAAGTTAATTTCAAATGAGTAACCATCTTTCTGATATTCTTTATTTTCCAAGATATATCCACAGCAGCAACAATACTTCTCATTTCATAGTTTCTTTGGAATCTGGACTCAATCAAGGTACATTGTTTAGTGATCTTCAGCAAAAATTTACTTGGACATGATATCAGAAATATTTTTCTATAATTTTTTTTGCATTATGTTTTGTCACCATTCTTTGGACTGGTAAAAATTTGGATTTCTTTTAGTAAGTTGTCTATTTAACCTTCCAAATGTCTTGGAAAAGAAAAGTCCTTCCAATATTTCATCAGCTTGTTGAACATTTCAGTTGGCATTCCATTAATTTTTGGAGCCTTGTTTTAGGATAGCGCTTTCAGTGCAATTGGATTTCTTCTTCAGTATCATTGGTTCTTGCTCAAATGGAATCTCCTGAAATATGGAGTGTTGAATAGTTATTTTTCCTATAGTGATTGTATATTCTTTCCATCTTCTTTGATGCTGTCTGTATCATTCAATATTTTCCCCATAAAATCTAATATTACAACCTGAGACTTGAATATTTTCTTAGTTCTTTTTGCTTAAGATATGATGTGTTCTTATTCTTTGGCTTTCTACATCTAGGTCTTTGCACATTCCATTATAATGTTTTATTTTTATTCTCAAGAATCCCTTTGAAATTTTCTGTTCAACATTTTTTTGTTTTTGACATCTCTTCCATTTATCACAGCTACCCTACAATTAAGAGGAAATTTCAGCGTATCTTCTGTCATCCACTTTGATCTTTTCTCTCTTTCCTATCTTCAGTGATCTTTTATTTTCTTCATATATGATGTTTTTCATGTCATCACAAAGCTCATCAGGTTTAGTGTGAAAAATATTTGTTAATAATGAATCACGAAAGCATCTTGTGCCTGAAGTCATTGTATCTTAGAATTGCCCCTGCATTTGACATTCGTACCCCCTTTCCGTTGGCATGCAAATAAAGACTGTTGAGAGCGAAAGTTTTGGAGGATTTTATGTCTCTTAAATCCCTTTCCCTTTCCCCTGTGATTCAGTCTCAAGTGTTGAGTAGTTAATTCCATGCCTCTCAGGAAGGTCCCAGCTAGCAAGAGTGCTGTACACTTGAGCCATTTTCTTCAGATAATCTCTCTCTCTCTCCTCTCTTTTCCCTCCTCCTCCCTCCTCCCTATGTGAGTGTTTAACTGGCTTGCTTCTCTAGAGAACCCAGATTAAAACACTCGATTAGCTAGTCACCATGAGAGCAATCTCTGATCCTAGACATACTGAGTCTGCTGTGCACTTCGGGGACAATGACGTGCTCTACGCCTGTGAAACAGAGTCAACTCTAGGATAGTGGAGCTTTGTTGTTGCTACTCTGCCTCTCTACAGATTACATTAGTGGGGTCTTGTTCAACATGTCTTTATCATGGCATCAAAGTTAAAATGCATAAAATATAAAAGGACATTGTAAGGTGATCAAGCACCACTGGAGATGAATGAGAACCAAATCATAACAAAAGCAAGCTTTTATTGGGGTGATACTTAGCCCAGGCGAGATCCCACACAGTCCATGAGGTCTGAGGCTGAGGGAGTCGCGCACAGTGGAAAAATGGCTGCAATTCTATAGGCTGGGCGTTCATTGTTGGGGAGTCTGATGCCCAGTTAAGGGAAGGTAAATGGGGATTGGAGGTTGAAGACATGTCCGGGTTCTGACAGAGTGCAGAGCGGGCAGCAAGGTTAGGGAGGGCTGCATCAGTCTGAGGTCTGGTACAAGGAGGTGGGGGAAAATCATGCCCAAAGTGACCACTGCAAGCCAACCTAATAGACGTGTTTTCCAGTAAAGTTTTAGAAATTTAATTGCGGTAAAATATTAAATTTATGGTCACAAAATATTTGCATTTGAATAATTTAATAATTTTAAGTGTATAATTCAAGGCATTTATTATATTATTCTTATTGTGCAACCATTACTAGTATTCATTTCCAAAAGTTTTCATCTTCCCAAACAGTAACTTAGTACCCCTTAAGCAATAGCTGTTCACTTTTATAATGGACTTTTGCTGAATTTTAGGTATTATATGGTTCTTGTGTACTTTTTCTAGAAATTGGTTATAGCAGTCATCACTTAGAGACATTTTCTTTCAGCCTTTTTCTATAAGGATTAAAAAAGTCTCATCTTGTGGGATATGATTTTATTATTTATGGCAAACATATAGGGGGATTGTTAGTGGTTTGGGTTTAAATCAAGAATATATTTAATACTGACAGAATATTCTGATTAATTTTGTGCAAGTGTGAGGAGAAAATATTAGAAGTGGAGACTGAGAGCTATAAACTCTGAAGGTAGGATTGTATGCACTATAAATTTTGTTTGTATAATCCTTATTAGTTTATGATATCATGATCCTCTGACTTTTCTCTTTCTGTGCTTAATATATCTTAGAAAGCTAAAAAAAATTAAAATAGAAAGCACTATTTCAGAATAGGTCCGTGTAAGATTTTTTTATTGATCCAATTTATTTGTGTCATATCTTAATTGAAAAAAATAGTCTAATTTGGAAAAACAGCAGGCCATGGTTTTCACTGAGTTCATTTTTTGAATAGTATTGTCCCTGTATTCCTAAACAGTTTTTCTCTTGCATTCTATTAAATATTTTACTTTCTCTATTTGATTCATCACACTCTTCAATTGGCTCATTCATTTTGTACTGGGATGCATTCTGATCCTCTATTTCTCAGGAATAGGTAGTTGAAAGTTGAAGAAGAAATGCGATGATTTATACTCACCACTGGAATCTCAGAGTTTACTCCCCACTCTTTTGCTTTTGCATCAAAATAGTCAAATCATTCACTGTGCTTTCTTAGCAGGTACTGCTGCTATTCACAAATCCTGTGGATTTGCTCCAGGCTCCTGATTTATTTATGCTGAACATTAAATCATTATCCATTTTTCACGGTGTCATGTGTCCTCTTGTTGGTGGTAACCTGAGTGCATTCATTGGTCTATTTTTTGAGGCTGAAATCCAAATCCTAGTCAGGAAGATAAATGTTAGGACCTGAGTCAGATCAATGGGCTTTTCCCATCAATACTCTGTATCTGCCATGGAAGTGTTCAAGAAGAAAGCCTAATCTTTTTCTGTGATTTTTCCCTCTGAAGGCCAGGAATGAGGCCTACATTTCAAATGTTCTAGAGGAATTTAATAAGCAATCTGGGTGTATTCATCAAATTCATTCAGCAGATGCTTGCATGGTGCCTGCACCCATATGGCCTGTTGAATAAGTCCTTAAGCACTCATGTCAAGCTGCTTAGGATCAAACATTCTACAATTTATATAGCTTGGGGCAATAGTTAAGATTTTCTTTCAAATCTGCTGGATTCTCAGTGGTTTGCCAGTTGTTATTGTTGTTGTTAGGGTTATCAAGTCCGTTTCAACCCATAGCAACCTTGTGCATAACAGAATGAAACACTGCCTGCTCCTGTAGTTGCTGGTCTTTCTCAAGGCTATCCACAGTTTGTTATGAGGTGCAGAGTTGAATATCTTTACATATTCAATAAAACGCCACTAAACATTTTCCTGATATTCTTAGCTTTTAGCCAAGTACCATTTGATAACAACAGTGAGAACGTTTGCGCCATCTCCTCTTCTGAATCTGGGCTGACCCTCTGACCCCCCTGTCAATGCATTACAGCCATCAATGTTGGATGATTTTCAGGAAAATTTTACTTGCATTTGATATCAGCAATATTGATCTGTATTTGGAGCATTCTTTTGAGTCACTTTTCTTTGACATGGGCAAAAATACAGATTTCTTCCAGGCAGCTGACAATGTAGCTGTATTACAAATTTCCTGGCATAGATGAATAAGTTCTTCCATTGGTTGATCAGCTTGTTGAAACAATTCAATTGATATTTCATTAATTCATGGAACCTTGTTTTTCGTGAATGCTTTCAGTGCAGCTTGACTGTCTCCCTTCAGCACCTCGTGAAATGGTGAAATGTTGACTACTTCATTTTGGTAAAGTCACTCTATGTGTCCTTTCCCTCTTCTTTGAATACTTTCTGCATCATTAAATATTTTGTCCATAGTATCAATACTGAAATTGAGGTTTGAATTTTTCACTGAATCCTTTCAATTTAAGATATTTTAAAACTTAAAATATTTTTATTTTTTGGTTTTCTAACTCTAGGTCTTGGCATTTTTCATTATGATATTTGTCTTTGTCCCTTTGAGCTATTCTTTGACATTTAACATAAGTAATTCCTTATGACCTAACAATAAACCATGATGCAATCATAGCAAATAATGTGTAAATTTCCATAATGGGGTAAGATAAGTGTGGAATTCAATATCATTACATAGATCACAGCAACAATGCAATCAATGGAGCACCACATTTATTGGGAATGTGAATGTGACCCCTCTACAATATTAGAAAATATTGTGAAAAAACTTGCTTGCATTTTGCTGAATCTGGATCTTGCAGCTGACCCATCCATGTCTGAGTCTTTGGATTTGAGCCAATCACATAATGGCTGTGGATTCTGGGAATTATCAATATCTTCTCATAATTGACTTGTCAACCTTGGATTCATTCACGTCTGCAGTTAAATATGACCTGCAGACCTTAGATTTATTTGCCTCTGCAATCCTATGATTGTACAGCTCATCTTGGCTTTATTAGCTTCCACAGCTACTCTATTCTGAAGAAGCCTTAAGCTGAACAATTGACTCATGAGTTTTAACTTGCCTGTTCATGTACTTGAATTTTTCTACAACCATGTGAAATTCTTTTTTATCTATCTATCTATCATCATCATATATTTATCATCTCAATGTTTTTGATTCTCTAGAGAACTTAGTGAGAGAATACTTCAAATTTTTGTTGTTACTTAGAAAATTCTGAGTTTTATAGTATTGAATTGTACTTATAGCAATAGTTCATTGAATATAAAACTTGGTAGCATTGCACTGTTAACCACAAGTTCAGTAGTTTGAATCCATCAGCCATAGATGCTGAAAATATGTTTGTCATTGTATTATGTTCAAATGATAATAGAGATGCATGGGTTGTTTTATGCGCTGTCTAGTTCCTTCTGATTCGAAGTGACCCTATGTACAATAGAACAAAACACTGCCTAGTTTTCCACCCTCCTCACAATTAATATATTTGATCCCAGGGTAGATGTGTGAGGAATACAAAATTCTTTCAGAAACTGTCTTTAGTTTTAGTAGTTTACAATGGACACAGAAAGCTTACATAATGTAATCTCACTAAGAATTAATTAACCTCTAATTAATGACAATCTTAAAATTTTGATGTTACAAGAAGCATTAAAAATAAGGAAAAAATACACAGAGTCACTGTATCAAAAAGAACTCATTTGACAGTCCATGATTTCAAGAGGTAGTGTATGAACAAGAAACAATGGTAAAAGGAAGAATTTTAAGTTTCATGAATGCATTAAATTCCCCATTTCTCATAGAATACACAAACAAACAAAAACCTTCAAATTATGATCAGAGAATCACCTTGATAAATTGTGATTAGATTTGTACATTTCAAACAGTCAGGTTTATTCATGCTTGAATTTTAATTCTAACTCATTAACAGCACGTTGATCTCTGCTAGCATCTGGGTGGAAGTACTGGTGATCATAAGGGCTTCAAAAACTCTAAAATTCCCCTTTCAACTGTTCTATTGCTATATAACAAAATTGAATAGCTTAATCACACCAGTGGAGTTGTGAAATCAACACCATAATCAGTTTTAGAATATCTTCTTCATTTATGTACTCATTGTTATTACTTCCCAGTTTCACCTAAACCTCTCTGATGTACCTACAAGAAACCATTAATCTAGTTACTGTATAGATTTACGTATCTTCTGTTTCATATAGAGAGAAACATTTAAAATCAAACAAACAAAAGCTATCAAGAATAACAATGCAAAACAAATAAAATCTCAACAAAAAGAAAGCAAGAATATGAAAAACTAGAACAAATATAAATGAACATCAGGGAGATCAAATTTTAAACAAATAAACTTTGCACAGTGACAATATCATAGCCAATGAGATTTACCCAAGGCACTATGTTTGCTAATTGAAAACTTTTCCTAAATTTTAACCTAATTGCATCTGCAATAATTCATTTTCCAATGTATTCTGCATGTAAGCAAGGCTACTTACTTCCCTGCTTCATGGTCAGAAGGAATTCATCAAGGCTTAATCTAGGTGTATTTTCCCATTCTTATTTTTTTCTAGATGAAACAGCTTTAAAACAGCTATTTGAAGAGCTCAAAAGGAAGATCAAAAGATATAATATTACATTTTGATCTAAGTACATCTTCCATCATTGACTGTCCCATGCTCTCTGCCTATTCACATCCTTCAATTATTTTAGTGATTTTTAGTGTATTCACTGGAAGTTTAATCCATCTGTGGACCCTGCAAATGATTTTGGCCTTTCATCATAATCCATAGTCTTCTGCAAATCTGGTGTTCATAATTTAAGTTCTGAAATTAAATTCCTTTATTAGATGTAGATTATATTATTTAGAATTCTTGGATCACACAGTCTGGTGTCCTTCTTCCATGTAGACTTAGTTGACACTGAAGTGGCTACTTGTTTGGGGGGGTAAAAAAGTTTTTAAGACCTCAGATACGATTATTTTTGAAGGCTGGGCACCAACTGATTTCTTCACCACACTTTTCTATAGCCCTCACATCTCCAGTGACCTCTTCATGAGGGAAGCATCAAAGCAGGGCATAAGAAATTGTTCCTAGATTGGGGCTAGAATTAAGTGCAAGCCCCATATCCATGAATATATTTATGGTTCATATATGCCTCTGGTTCACCTTAGAGACATCATTGTCATTTTATGTTGGAGAACATTCTCCATCATCCTCAGGGACATCACTTATATCTCCATCAGATCAACTTGGACTGACATAACAGCCTTATGGAGCAGGGTAGAGCTGCCTCAGTGAGTCTCTGAGCCTGAAACTCTTCACAGGAGTACAGAGCCCAATCCTTCTCTTGTGGAGCTGGCTGTAGGCTTGAATTGCTGATCTGTGGTTAGCAGTCCAATATGTAATGTTAACACCTTGAGCATGTCATACCAGTGTAGCCAATGGTATGAAATTTAAGACACTTTTGAGAAAAGGAAATTCTTGGAGTACAATACAGGTTTTAAGTGACTTCACACTATTTACTCAATAGGGGTTGGGATTGGGCAAATCCTTCAATAATATTCATTCACAACAACCACACCTATCAGATTAGTATGTTCCATAATGGAATAAAGAGGGCATTAAACCAGTAAGTATAAAGTAGTTCATGGCCACTATTCATTGGATACCCTCAAGCTAAGAGAACTGGACCAAAATCCATTGTCTGCCCATTCTATGATTCTGGGCATACAGTCACTTGCTTCTTATTTGGGGGTTTGAGTCTTAAGTCCAATAGTTTCAGGTGAAGAACAGCTAATACATCGACAGCACAATTCTTTTGTTAAAATCAGGAACTCCTAGCTCCAAACATCTCTATTTTTCAAAGCAGTGAAGTGCAAAGCCATATTTTAGTTGGCAAACTTGGCAAAGCCAAGTTAGTTCCATTAAGAAAGCTGTCTGTGATCATAATTAAGAAGCTAAATACCTCACTCAGCACCGCATTTTAATGAGATCATGGCAGAGAAACCAGGTCAGTGTTGAACTTTTCCCTAGCCCCAAGCTTCCTCTGAAGAGAGGACAGGACAAATGGAACAGTTAATGGAAAGAAATATTCCAATTGCAAGTGAAGTTATCTGCAGTGATTATGGCTGTTTTGTGAAGTACCACAGCGGCAAATCTGACCCCTTGGGACCCACTGAACAACAGATCAAAACATTGCCTGCTCTTGTGCCATCCTATTGTTCTCATGCTTGAGCCCATCGTCACAGGCAGTTTACCAAACTTGGCTTCCTTCTCCAGGCACTGGTCTCCCTGTATAACACGACTGAAATATGTAAGAGGGACTCTGTCATTCTCCCTTTTGGGGAACACTCTGGCCTTCCATTAAACATTTGTGTTTTTTTTCTTTTGGCATTCGATTGTACTTTCTATATTTTTTCAGCAGCACCCTAATTCAAACGGATATCTTCTTTTTTGGTCTTCTTTATGCTGGTCTAATGCAACAGATTTACCCAATACCCTGCATCTTTAGTAACTAGAAAAACAATATTTGAAAAATTACTGTATCTAATGAGTCATTTAGCCAAAGACATAAATTAAATTATAGAAATCTAAGTGGCAATGATGCTAGTGGATAAGAAAATTATTTTACATGTATTGACTCAATTTCACGCATTGATTAATGTGCTTAGTGTCCTTTATGTTTCACAATTGGTCTGCCAAACAAACTTAAGAAGTTCCAGCACCTGTTATCATTTTATAGAGGAGAAACTTTCATTTAAAATTTTTCATAGGCCACATAGCTAATGAAAATGAAGTCATGAATTTTAACCCAATTTTTCACCCTCCTCTCATCTTTACCTATTTTGGGATAAAACATTTTGATTAAGGCCTAAAGAACACATCCATTTCCTGACTCCTAGTCTAATTTTTTTTCTCCTCATCGTGGCATACTATTTGAAGATTCTCAGTGCTAAATTATTGATCCAGAATCAATCTATTGAGTCATCAAGTCCATGGATCATTTGGAACTGTTCACAAAGGAAACACACATCTTAGTGTGTGGCTGAAAGCAAACAAGGAACATTTGTAAGGAAAGGAAGTCCTAAACGAGTGATTAAGAGCTACATCTAAGACGGGAAACAAAAAAAAGATTTGTCTTATGTGGTGTAGTGATATTTATCAGATAATGTTATGAAGTATATTTGTTTTACTTATGGTCTGTGAAGTGCAGTTAAAACTTAAACAAATACTGATCTACTTCCTAAAAGTTCTCATTGTTGTTGTTGGGGTGTGGGTGTGGGTGGTGCTAATCACATTGCTGTCTCAGCAAGAATATGTGTTTGTTTGTGTATAATGTTCCCCAACAAAGCATCACATGCATAATTTTGCATAAAGCTTGTACTAGTTCCCAAGTAAACCCTCCATGTTTACATCTAGAATAGACATTGATGGTGCTGTTGTGTCTACAGAGCTATCAGTCACTTCAGAGTTTTCTGCTGACTCTATGCATTATAACAATATTATCTAAATGCTTTACTACCAACTTCAAATCCTGAGGCTAAATTTAAAACTCTAAGGATATGTATTTGTTTCTTCAAATCAGAGGATTAAGATGGCTTTTAAGATACATGGAATTGTTATGCAAGTGTTTAGATTATTGTAGGATAAGGATAGTGAAGAGCTTCCAAGTTATAGGCTAACTTTAAGATTACTATGACAATGAAGAAAATGAGCTTTTAAGTATTTTACTAGGTTATACACCATAACCCTTATGATTGAAATAAAGAAAATGCAATGTAAAGGTAGCAAATTGCTGATTGCTGAATGAGGTGTGATATAATTAGACTTCAGAGGCTTATAGGTCTGGAGTTCACACTTTTCTTCTGACTTTTCTTTTCTTCTGAATCTGATCCACTCTATCTCCCATCAGGCCAGATTAATTTATACAGTGGGCATCAAAACACCTCAATTTCAGGCATGCCACTGTCATATATAGTTTCCCTCATCTATAGTTAGTAGTCACTGGCAAAGGAACTTGATTGACTCATTTCCAATCAGCTACCTGTCCCAAGATCCTTCAAATGAGGTGAGAGGTACTGTCAGTGTCCCCAAAGGTTACTAAGGTTGTAAATCTTCCGGGAATCAGATGACCATATTTTTCTTCTGCAGACTAGCTAGTAACTCTGAGGGCTCCATTCCTAATGAATAAGAGATGAGATATACCTGCTACTATCAAAACCAATCAACCAACCAAATATGAATAAAAAAAAAAGGGATATGCCAGGTCTGGGCACAAAGATCAGTGTCCAAAAAAGACGCTTGTACTCAGGAAAAGATTAATTACAAAACCAGTCTTATATTTCTTCCCAAACTGGAAGATACCTGTGGAAATGAACCAGGGTGTCTTGAGACATAGGGTCAACTTTGAAACATATAAATTAGAGAAATATCAGACATAAATTTTGTGAAGTGTGTGCAGATTACCAATGACATAAAGGATGTTATCCTATAGTTATAAAACTAAGAAAATAATACATTAATTCAAAAGTTATGGTGTAAAACAACAAAGCAAAATCATTATCTATTTTTCACTTGCAAAAACATTATTTTTCACTTGTAAAACTGTCTTAAAATAGAAAGACAATACAGTGACATGCCATCAGTTGTGCTTAATCAGATATGTAAGTAGGCTTGAGAATGGAGTGTCTTAAGCTACAAACTGATGGGCAATTTTAAGAACATGGTGCATTTCCAATTTCCCTTAGTAAATGACTAGACAAACTGCTTTTGACACTGTATATCTGGATAAGGCACCTGTTAGCTTCAGGTAACAGCCTAATGATGCTTTTCTCCGACACAGAGCCTTTCATATCAGAGCCTTTCACAAAGGACACTTCAGTCATTACCCTCAGTTTGTAGAGCAGAAGGCTCTGTACAGATATGACTTGGAACACCAGTGTGCTTTAGGACTAGCCTCTGAGGGTGTCAGTTTCATTTTATTTGGAAGATAAAATCTTTTCAATTCTGTAGCTTGTCCTCAAGACAAAGGAATCCTTGTGGCATAGAGAATTTTGCAAGAGGGCTAAGTTCAAAACCACCAGCTGCTTTTTATGATAAAGTAGAAACCTTCTACTACCATGACTACTTCTAGACTCAGACAAGCACATGGGGCAGTTTGTTCTATTCTGTACTATAGAGTCCCCCTGAATTGGAGTGGATATGATGGCAATAAATTGAGTTTGGTTCTCAAGACACATTTCTAATTTCTTGCTTTTGAAAAGTTTTCTCCCATCAACATACAGAAGGGGACATTGAAATTGCTGGTGATTCTTTATTATCTCATTGGAATGACTATTACCAATATGGAAGATACTTTTTCTTCATACACACATGAATATCACTTCTGTTGAGATATGATTCATATACTGTACATGTCAATGACTTTCTGTATGTTTACAGAGTTGCATAAATGTAATGAGGTGGTTCAACTCTTGAAATTGCCTTCCTATATTTCAGGTTGCAGAGTTTAAAAATCTGGAAAAGTGAAAATAACAGCAAAGCAGCAGCAAAAATAATAGCTTAAATCTGTGCAGTGCTTTCAATTATATCACTTCATGCAAAGATCCTACTTATTGAACAAACCCAAAATACATACTGCCATCTGGTCAAAACCAACTCATGGCAGTCGCATAGAACGGAGAATGGTGCCACAGGGTTTCTGAGCCTGGAACTCTTTCCAGCAGCAGACACCCTCATCTCTCTCCAGTGCTTCAGCTGGTGGATTTGAATGATTGACATTAGATTTAGCCACCTACTGCACCCACTGTACCATTGGGGCTATTGAATTATTACACAAGGCAGGTATCATAGGCAAAATAATATGTCCAAAATAAAAATAAGTGGCAGAGTTAGGATATGACCTATAACAAGTAAATTGTTATAGTGCCATCTCTTGCTACATCAAGGAGCATATTCACTTTAAATTAAAGAATGAGTCACTCCAGCAGATGGACATTGGACCTCCATTCAAGTACTTTCTCAATGCAAGAACACTTTGTTCTATTAAATTGGCATTCCATGATGCTCACCTTCCCGACACGCTCATCGATGACAAAAGTGTGCATAAACAAATGTGGTGAAGAAAGTTGATGGTACCTGACTATCAAAATATGTAGCATCTGGGGTCTTAAAGTCTTAAAAATAAATAAATAGCCATCCAGGTCAGAAGCAAAAAAAGCCCACACAAAAGAAGAACACCAGTGTGTATGACCATGAAGTGTCAAAGGGCTAAATTATCAGGCTTTAACGTTCTGTATTTGAAAGAACTAAAAAGCATAACATTGCATGTCCACCTTCCTGATATCACTGATGACAAGTGTGGTGAAATAAGTTAATGTTGCCTGGCTATCAAAAGATATAGCATCTGGGGTCTTAAAGACTTTAAAGTAAACAAGCGGCCATCGAGCTGAGAAGCAGCAAAGCCCACAAGGAAGATGCACACCAACCTGTGTGACAATGAGGTGTCAAAGGGATCAGGTGTCAGGCATCAAAGAACTTAAAATTATATCATTATAAATTAGGGGGAGTACAGATGGGGGACCCAAAGTCCATCAATTGTTGAAATGACATTCCCTTACAGAAAGGTAGCTGGGGAGGAGACGAGCCAGTCAGGGTACAGTGCAGCAATGGTGAAACATGCAACTTTCCTTGAGACAATATATGTATGTATGTATTGTGGTAAGAGCTGTTTGAGTCCCAATAAAATGATTTTAAAAAGAAGAAGAAAAAAAAGAATGAGTCACTTTATGGCATTCCTTGGTCTAATATTTTAGTCAATGTAATTTCTTCAAACTTCATTTACTATTGTGTGCCTGTCTTGTCCAATCAATCATTTAGTGTTTGTTTAAAACGGTGGCTACACCATTCCTATCTGTACATGTTATCTATAGTGCATCACTTTATTGAGATTTTTTTTCTAAAACAGTACCTATAAAATAGAAAGGAAGCTGCTTCTCAGATGGCAGGATTTTAATAAGAAAAAATTCAATGAGCTGGCATGAACAGATGCTTTCCAATGTTACTTGACTGTGAGAAAGAAACATTTAAAAAACTGCTTCTTTAGGGCTGGACTATACGGTGGCCAGCTCAGAAGACAGCCGGAGCCTGTCAAATTCTTTTTACTTCTGTTTAGTGAAAAATAAAAGTGGGTTCTTAGAACATAAAAACATTTTAGTTGAGCATATGTGAAGAGACATATCTTTGATCTACCTTATACACAGTTTTATTAATGTATCACTTGAAGCCCTGGTAGACTAGAGGTTGCTGGCTTGGCTGCCAAATTCTAGGCCACCAGTGAAACCATCAGACTGTCTGAAGGAGGAGGATGGGGCTTTCTATTTACATTTAAAAATGACAGTCTGAAGGGAAATAGCGGCCTGTGTAAGATAAGAAAATAATAATAATTTATGATTTAGCAAGGGTTCATGAGGGTGGGGAGGTAGGAGAGGAAGGAAGAAAATGAGGCTCTGATACCAAGGGCTCAAGTAGAAAGAAAATGTTATGAAAAGTATGATGGCAACATGTGTAATGGCCACCAACAAAGTGATTTATGAAAACTTTTCAGAAAGTGTCAGGCTCTGAAATCCTCGCCTGTCCTATTGGGTTGCTATGAGTGGGTATTTACTGTGAGTGTTCAGGGTGTTTGTTTTTCTATTTATTATTTAGAAAGGGTTACAATGAATATTTAAAAATGTATTTTGAGAGGCATTTTACCTTAATGTATAGGGCCGTCATAATTGATCATTAATAAATACTACTTAATAATTTATCTTTACTTTGGTGGTAAAATTTGGAAAACTGAGGGTTTGGATGAGAAAGTAAATGGCCAAAATGCTCTATGTTCATAATCACAGGGTCTGTAAGGGCAACTGTGCTGGGGGAAGGCTCAAATAGCTATGAGACAGAAATGACTCCTAATGCACATTCTCAAGACTGAAAACCATCCCCACTCTAGCCCTTCATCAAGGAGCTAGCCTAAAAGATGTCTGATACTTGCAACTGACTGTTTCACTCTGTGCCCGGAAATTAACTGTAGCTAAGAGCACTCATATTCTATTGTCTGTTCGACCCTACAGTATAGCCAACTCCCTTCTGATATCTCCTTCTGAGAGGAATCATGGATTGTAATCCTGGGGAGGGCTCAAGGACATAGAAGGTCAATCT
>PVJH01009476.1:0-78914 GCA_004026705.1 Nesogale talazaci
TTGGCCACTTATTTAACTTCAAGCCTTTAAGATCCCAGATGCTATATCTTTGGATATCTGAGCACCATCAGTTTTTTGCACCACAGTTGCTAAAGCACCCATTTTGTCTTCAGTGATTGTGCAGGAGGGTGAGCATCACAGAATGCCAGGTTGTTAGAACAAAGTGTTCTTGCTTTGAGAAAGGGCTTGAGTAGAGACCCAAAGTCTGTCCACTCCCTCCATTTATTGCCATATAAATAAATATGTACATAGGCCAATTCCTCTATTTTTATGAATTAATGTATTTATATAACTTCACACCTATGTTTTTGCTTCTTTTCTTAGATCTTTCCTTTTACCTTCCTCCTGCCCCACCATTCCACTCAGTCTTCTTCTGTCACTTAGTAATTCCTCTCAGCTAGATTGCTGTTGCTCCAACACTCCCAGGATCTCTATAACCTCCATCTTTGTCCTTCTTCTTGAGGAGTTCTCTGCTAATTCTGGGCTTCTTCCCTCCCCATATGAAATTGGTGATCAGTTTTTTCAAATCTTTGAAGAAGGTTGCTTGTATTTGAATCAGGTTAGTGTTAAACTTATAGAGTACCTTGGGTAAGAGTGACATCTTTAATATATTGAGTCTTCTGATCCACAAACATGGGATACTCTTTCATTTTTAGAGGTTGCTTTTGGTTTCCTGGCATAGGGTCTGTAGATTTCCTTGTGTAAGTCTTTTGGTTGTTGTTGTTTGTTTGTTTTTTTAGGGAGGGGGTAAGATATATCCGTAGAATATGGATTGGTCAATATTTTGTTAAGGATTTTTATATCTATATTCAATAAAGATATAAGTCTGTACTTCTCTATTCCTGTAGGATACTTGCCCTGTTTGGGTATCAAAGTTATGTGGGCGTAAAACTTATCATAGAATGAGTTTGGGAGTTTGCCATCTTTTTCTTTACTCTGGATTAATTTGTGGAGGATCATTGTCAGCCTTTCCCTGATACTTGGTAGAATTCTGTAAAACTGTCTGGTTGGGGAGCTTTTCTTGTTGGTATTTTCTTGATAACCATATCTATTTCCTCTTTTGCTATAGGTCTGTTGATATTCTTGTCCTCTATCTAGGATAATCTAGGGAGGGATTGTTTTTTTCTAGTATTTGTCCATGTCTTCCATGTTGTTGGATTCATTAGAATAAGGACTTTCATAGTACTTTGTGATTATCCTTTTAATCTCATTGGATATCATTGTGATTTCCCTGGTTTCATTCCTCACCTTGGCTATTGATGTTGGTTCCTTCCTTTCCTTGGTTAGGTTTTGTCTGTGGTCTCTCGATTATGTTGAACTTTTTAAAGTGCCAGCTTTTGATGCGTTGATTTTTCGCATTGTCTCTTGTCTTCCCACTCATTAACTCTACTCTGATTTTTAGAATTTCTTTTCTATTGCTATTGGAGTGGTTGCTCTGTTAACTCTTGTCTAGTTGCTGGAGATTTTATTATAGTGCATGTCACAAGACTCTGTTCCATTTTCATATATGCTTTAATCACTATCAAACATCCTAAGATAGTCGCCTTTGCTGTACCCTAGAGGTTTTGGTATGTTGTATTCTCATTCTCATTAATTTCTAGAAACTTCCTTGTTTCCTGTCTAATCTGGGTGTGGCAGTTACATAATCTACTGTCAACTTGAGTGAAGAGGTGGAGTCTAACCTGTCAATTAGGTCATAGCTCATGAGACCTCAGTGTGAACTTGGCATTCTCCTGAGGATTCTGGGAAGTTCTATCTTCCTCCCTGGAGGCAGGACACACTCTCCCTGGACACACCTTCCACATTTTTGTTTATTTTTCCATCCTCCTCACATTCCTCCCCTCTTTGTTCTCACACCAGTCGCTGGTCTCTTTGCAATTGTCCAAGTCTTGTCTGTTGTTGTGTAAACCATGTTTTATCTTGTTTTTCTTTCTAACAGTGGTGATATTTAATGTTTATCCTTGTAAGACTGGGTTTGTTAAGCATAATGTTCTCTAGTTTTATCCATATCTGTGGTGTTTAAGGGAGTTATCATTGTTTTTATTGAGTCACAATGTCCCATATTATAGATGTACCACGGCTTGTTTATCCATTCATATATGGCTGAAGTTTGGGGTTGTTTCCATGTTTTCACTATTGTGGAAATTTCAGAAATAAACAGAGGTCATTGTTAATGCTGTTTTGTATGTTTTCCTGTATATGAAATGCAGGATAGGTAAATCTTTAGAGATAGTAACTGAATTAATGTTTTCTTGGGTATATGGCAGGGCAAGTTGGGGGGAATAGGAGTTTATGTCAATGAGTAAAAGAAAGAAGATGTTCTAAAATTGATTGTGATAATGACTGTACAACTCTTCTTTATATTGCTGAACTATTGAATTGTATTGTATGTGGGTTATGTGCCAGTAAGACTTTAAAAACAAACACAAAAGCCTATATTTAACAGAAATATCAGAATGTGTAGCTACTGTTCCTTGAAATCCTGTGTCTATATATACTTTTAAAGGTGATGTTTCCATCTTTCTTACCCTTGGTGTTATAATGGGTATGCACTGAACTCCTAGGCACAAAGTCAGCTGTTCAAACCCACCAGCATCTGTATGGGGTAAGGTTTTCTCTTTAGAATCCTAGAGAAGTTACTGTAACCTATGGTGGCTTTATTTCACTTTATTTTAGAAGGGTAATCTTAATACATTTTCTCAAAGGTCATGAGATAGTCACAGGGATTGCTATGACAAAGTTTTCAGAAAATTGAAAATGGCATTGGTGAGAAATAGGGCAAAGAGAGTTGTGTAGAATAAGATTTTTCCAAGAGGACAATGCACTCGCTCATTTTTATAGACTAGCCAAGAGCTGTCCCATGAGGACTTTGTTGGAAAACCTTACCCTAACATTGATATTGCTAATGATTTAGATTTCTTTTTGTTCCCTAAAGTAAAAAAATATTAAAAAGGAATGCAATTAGAGTTCCTTGAAGATGCCCAAACTCCTCAGACTTCAGTGTGATTATCACCCAGGAATCCTGTTAAAATGCAGCATTTGATTCAGATCTGGAGAGTAACCTGTGATTCTTCATTCTGAATAATTATTATGTGATGTGAATGCTACTGGTCACCAGCAATTTGAGTTCCGAGAGCTATCGGACCAGATGAATTGTGTTTGTGTCTTCACTGTGCTACTTACCAGCTTTATAACATAGACACGTTGCATAAACTCTATAGTTTTCCATTTCTTCAAATGTAAAATAAGGAAAATAATCATATATACCTTAGTAAAGGTTTTGAAGGAATCTAAAGGCATAATGTTTTAGAACAGTGCTTGATACTACTATGCTCTTTAAAAACGTTTACTTCTTAAGGTCTGGAAACAATATTACTAATATGCTATAATTATTTCCGCTGATTTTTTACATATTAAGAACACCAGCTTTTAATTGTAAGCAAAAATTAAGAATCTTTCTCCCTGAAGTCTTTAGAACAATTTAATTTGATGGTTTCTTTATACTAATAAAAGTAGTCCTGTCTCTGGCCATACCAGAATGGTCAATTGAATGCGCCCAATCTCATCTAAAAGTCATCCTGGTAGCACAGTGGATAAAATCTTTGGCTGCTAGCAAAAAGTTCTGGGGTTCAAATTCACAAGTCATTGAGTGTGAAGGAGACATGATGGTCTGCTTCCATAAAGATTTACACAGCCTTGGAAATCTATGGCAATTCTACTCTGTCCTACAGAAATACTATACGGTCACTCACCATGAGTTGGGATTGATTTGGAGGTAACGCACTTGGGGTTTATTTGTTTTTTTTTTATATAAAGTTATCTAATAGCATACCTAGAAGTCAATGAACTTGCTGATTAAACAGGATTATAATCTCTCTTCTCTAGTAGTTTTACTACTATGATGACTAGGTGGGATGGTCAGTGGTGGTAAAGGTACTGAAGACAAAACATTTTTTAAAACATCTAATTTATATAAAACCAGGATACACTATAAGAGAGGTAAGGTGATCTTATTTTGTAATTTCCTTCACAGATGAGAAAACAAGCAGTTTCAGATTTACGCACATTGAAAGCTGAACTTGCACAGAAGAAAATGAGCACATCTTCACAAAGTCAAACAGGTAGCTCCATTTGAATTTTTACTGTTAAAATATTTGTTTGTTAAAAGATTGAGACATTTATTTGAGCAGTTTTGTTTAACCATTTTCTCCATGATAATGTTTTATATAAATCAAATATTTGTAGTTCTTACTTTTCACTTGACTATTGCAAAGTGTTTCATGATATTAAATGTAACATAAACCCAAGCAGTGGCCATTTAATTATTTCTTAAGAATTCAAATCTACTGCGTATTATTTTATAGGATTATCTGTTATCATTACTTTTTATTTTTAAATTATCTTTAAAATCGGTAGCTAAATGACAGTAAAACTTAATCATAGTTGATTTTCACCTAGTTTATAAGAAAACATTTAAAAAATTAAAACTGATTACAACGAAAATTATACCATAATACTTAATAAAATTTTATGGGTAAATACTTAATTTGCTTATTATATGTTAACTAAAATAGATCCAAAAATCTAAGAGAACTTGGGAACTAATCTTTCTCTTTAAAAGAAGGATCACTATCTAAGAACTTAAAATTTAAATTTATTTTCATATATGAAGATAATAATAATTCATCTTAGGTCATTAGAAATAACTGTTTTGCATAAAGAATTGCATAGATAGGAAATAATCTCATGAAAAAGAACCACTTTTTCCAGTTTGTATAGGAGAATGGGACATAAGGTAAAAGATAGGACTTAGGAAAGTCTGGAATTCAATGTTACAATGTTATAATATAAGTATTTTCAGCAACTACTATAAGTGAAGCAAAATGTTGTTTTTAACCACATTAAGAAAGAGAAGTGAGACTTCTGTATATTTAGAAATTTTTTACACAAACCCCTTATAGAAAGAGGAACATTAGTTGAGAAACCAATGTCTTTAGATAATTAAAAGGGAAATGCAAAGATGGGGGGAAGATTTTACCCTTGAAAAGAAAACAGACCAAGAAGTATGTTCTAAATGTCCATAATCAAGCAATGAATGGTTGGAAAGGAAGATGTCCATGGATAGAGTCAGTCTCTGCCCCAAGTTATTCCTATTCTAAAAGTTCAGATACAACCTCCTAAAAATAGAACTAGCAAGAGCTGAAAATAATGACAATGTACAAGGGGTTATGAGGGACAGGGAGCTGATACCAAGGGGTAAATAAAAAGTAAATGTCTAGAAAAGAATGAAGGCAACATATGTACAAACATGCCTGATTCAATTGATGTATGGATTGTGATAAGTTGTATGAGCCCACAATAAAATGATTAAAATGATTTTAAAAACTGCAAAGTATTATGTATCTCTAACCTATTAATTAAAAAATACATCCACTCACCACTTAAACATGACTAAATTTCAAAAACCAAGTCATTATGTGAAAATGAAGATATTTTTCCTGTTTTTAGACCATCTACTTTTTTTCAAATTTTTAATTTAGAAAATATGATTTAAAAAATAATGACATCTGGGCTGAGCCCTGGTAGCGTAGTGTTTGTGCGTGGGACTGCGGCCCACTGGGATGGAGGTTCAATTCCAGCTCCACAGGGGAAAAGGCTGGGCCTCCTACTCCCACCACCCGGGCAGTGATGCCCTAAAAAAAAATAATAATAATGACATCTAAGACTTTCTGTGTTTTACATTACTGTGATAAGTCCAGTTATACATTGTTCATGAAAGGCTTGGAGCAGACAAAACTGGATACAGTGGGTCTGTGTGACTGGAGGACCGACCATCTTTATCCATTTTACCTTCCTCCTGCGCTAGGTCAGAGCTTACCTCTCAGAACAGCCTTCAGGAATCTACTCCCCCCTCTGTAAGCCCTGGTTTCACTGTATTTAGACACTGTTTTAAGCCCTGGTCCCGAGTCTGCTCTGTCCAGTACACTTGGTGAGTCATCAAGGCTTGGAACTTCCTTCCAGAGCACTGAGTGCCTGCAAGCAAATCAAGTCAGTAGAGAGGTAGGCATCAGGCCCATTTCAGCTTCCCTTCAGGTGTCATGAGACTTATACACAGGTCTTTCTTGTCTCCCTTTCCACTCAAAGGAATTTTGAGCTGCAGTGCTTCAGGCCACATATGACTGAGAGCCCAGAGCAAGTGTCCACTCAGTTGGTGTTGCCTGGGCATCCACTCAGGAGATCATGGACATGGAGGCTGCATGTCTGCAGCTAGATGTGATGTCCCAATGGACAAGACGGCATATGGTAGCCAACTCAGCTTCCCAGAAGCCACCTGGACTCATTACTACACAAAATAGCCAGACAATAGGTCGTTCACTATTGTCCTAAATTTGAAATGTCAGATAACCAAATAGTCACTAAGTGAGGAGAAGTTATATGACTAAGTTATCTTATATTCCATGAGCACTACTCATTCTTCAAATGACCTTTATGCTCCTCACTATTTTGTTCAGTTTTAGGTAAGTTTTGTTCAAGTGCCTCTTCATCATAGATGCTGTATGTAGTCAGGAAACTGAGAAATAATTGTTATAACTTTGATAATCCTAAAGAAGACAGTCAACTGTTGACTTTAACTTTAAGATTTATGGAAAGAAAGTACAGAGCAAGTTTCCCAATCATTAGATTAAAATCTTTTAAAAAATCAAATGGCTGCAGCAATGTAAGAGTCCTAGCAACCAGGGTAAACTATAATTGATCCAACCCTTCATCAAGAGGGCAACATTTCTTCCTGGTTTAAAGTGGAAAAGTCATCAAAAAATGGAATCCCATTGGCCTAAAAAAATCTATTCCAAGCAAAAAATCTTCTCCAAGCAAATTTTGTACAGTTCTAATTTTATATGCTTTAAAAATTAAAATAATTTTGACAGCATATATTTTAAGATCTTAGGGGAGAAGTAGCATGTAAAAAAATCTAAGAAAAAATGTTCTTAGCTAAATTATTGTGCTAAAACATCTCAAACAGGTGATTTAATCTAGGAAGTTGCCTGGTTTAAAGCTGCTGTATTCCTGGAGGAATAACAATATTAATATATATTTAATTTTCAAATCTGTGCAATGAAAGCATTCTTTATTCTTTACCTGGTTTTAAATTATGCTATGAGCCCTGGGTAACAAAATCCTTTATATGAGTAGGATTACAGTATATTTGTCTCTTCAGTAAATGCTCCCCTTTTACATCTTTGGCTATCTAATTTATTGTTCATTTACCAGATCTTCAAGGTTGTCTAGAGAGCATGTGTGCCACCCACCAATGCCCCATAAACCATGCTTCTGTGCACATGCTGTTCTTAGAGAAGTGCTCGAGGGTGTTTGTTCAAAAGTGATGAAAATGGCAAGAACCCTACACAAATAAATTAACATGGAAATGTTACAGTACAAATAAGAAAACATTTCCTATTTCCACTGACCAAAAAGTATTCAATGAAATAATAAAAACTAGAAGGTAAAACACTTCCCAGTTGTAATATGTTATGGTTCTATATGTGATGCTTTCTAGGCATTATTGTTTATGACACTTAACAACAACAGAGATTGTACAAATATGTCTCCCAGTAAACTCCATTTAAGGTCCTTCTTATCCCCTATTATTTCTTCATTGGTTTCATCCAATGATTACCACCCAAGATGCAGATACAGACTTCTACAATTCAGATTGCTAAAGCCCAGACCTCATGAAAGTCACTTTATTGGAATTTTCTGGGGCTGCTGTTGGGGCACAAAATTGTTTACTGGTTTCTGTTTCTCTATGACACTAGTTAATCGTGCTATGCAGCCAAGACTCTAAAAGATATATTCATCTTCTTTACAGTGTCTTCTAATGTCCCCAGCTAATGCTTCAATAAATGATCCTGTCTCTTTGTGTGTCAGCTGACTCAAAAGGTAAAATGAGGGAGGGGCGCTCTTGCTTCTTTGGGTCTTACAGAGTTGACTCAATGGGTGACTTCAACCCACACCTGATGAACAACGCAATCCAGCCTCTGGCTTATGGTCAGTCACATCATCCCAGTAATGTCCTTCTCCCCAGAATCACCTGCCCCTCTCTAGAGCAAGACAGGTAGACATGTAGTACTCTTGTGCTTTCAGGAAGCACATGAGTTGTTGGATAAGGCATAAAGGCTAAAGGAAGCTGAAAAGGAGCGGAATGGATCTAGGCAGAAGGGGAAAAGAGTTAAAAGAACAACCCCTGGATAATAATAATTTGCTGAACTTTATACACATCTGGGAAATGATTATGAACATAATTCTGCAAAAATATCAATATTTTTACTTATGGTAAGACTACTCAAATCAGGATAATCTTTTATGGTGACTATTTTGTAGCTCATAGTCATTTGGTATATAAATAAACTGTGGCATATTTAAATAATACATTTATTATGTATAATCATATTTCATTCTATATCTTATATTCCATACATTAAAGTTTCTAGAACCAAATAAGGCCATATGCAGTCTAGTAGTCTAGTAGTAATTGTGATCCATTATCAATGGAGAACTTCCAGGACCTCTCTGTGAACAGGGCTAGGTCTCTTTGAATTTTACCATAATTCTAGCAAGTACTTTGAACCTGTTGACCATTTTTTTTTTTTTTTTTTGGTGGGCATCGCTGCCTCTGGTGCTTATGGACGCTACCCAGCCACCGCTGGATTTGAACCACCAAGCCCGCAGGCTGCAGTTCCGCACTCAACCACTTACGCCACCAGGGCTCAGCCCCCTCTTGACCATTTTTAAGTAATTTAAAATGTCTCAGAAGAGTGAAGGATTTAAGGATGAAAAACAGAGCACACGTAGTAAAATTGATGGCACTGGGGTAAGGCAACTGTGCCATTCAGAATTGGGAGGACAAAATGAAGCTGCTGTTGCTGAGACAGCATACAAAAGCAGACAGGTTTTCATTCAAACAAAGGAGATTTGATTTGGTAGTCATCAATTCAAAGATGAATATAAGAGGTGAACAAAAAGCACACCTAGATTGTTTTCTGAAGAAAAATTAAATGGCCTTTAGGCTTGTGCTAAATATTTCCTGAATTCAAATACCCAGAATGACATAATTCTATATCTCGTAATTAATCACCTCAAAAGTAGAGCACCTAATAATTCTATATTATGTATTTTAAAATTATATTTATATGTGTTAGTGATTATTACAATCTCTCCTTCCTAAGAGTTGACAGGAGAAAACCACCCAGAGGTATCTCAGAAGAAAGTCTTGCCTTTTGAAGACACACATTGAAAACTATGAACTTCACACTGTCCTTCTGTAAAGCACCCGGGGTTCCTCGGAGGGAGATCAACTGCATATCAACTATTTTTTTTTTGTTTTACCAAAGTTAAATCAAGAACTACTATTTCTCAGCACATTTCTGAGAAAGCTGTGAAATAGGGTTCTAGCTCCACAACTTTATGGATTGCCAGACAGATCTTTTAATAATGAATTTTAATATCCCAGAGGAATGTATGATAAAGTGTTTCCCAAACCTTTTGTGGATGAGAATCAGATGTGTGCCGGTGTGTGTAATGTTAGTAGAGTTCTGTGAAAAGCAATTTGGTGAAGACAGTTTAGCTAATAGATACATAATTTAGATTCAGAAGCTTAGAAAGATTGACACAAAACTGTTCTGCTTTCTATATATTGATATATGGTGCTATATATGCATGTCAATGATAATTTATTATCATTTTAAGTTCCATTTTATAAATATGCAACAGATTAGTATAAGCATAAATACTTGCTACAATGACTGTATATATTTCAGAGTGCTTCTTGACATAATGTTATCCCATGTAAGTGTCTCAGGTTCCACAAAACAGTTAAGTGCTCAACCACTAACCAAATGATTGCCACTTTAAACACATTTTACGACCTGTTTCCCAAGGTCCCGTCCTCACAAACCCTATGGTGCAGCTCTACTCTGCACGCTGGTCCCCGTGTGTCAGCGCGAGCTAGCACCAGCAATTCAGAGAAAAGTCTAACTGGGTTTGCACTTAGAAGTGCCTGGTGGAAAAGATGCTACTGTGCTAAAGATAAATTACAAGAATTATAATTTTTCCTTGGCCTTTTAAAAAAGACACTTATGTATCAAAGAGCAACTGATAGAAATATTACGCTATTAAAAAAAGAAACTATTTTAAAAAAAGAAACAGTAGCTTCACATTTTGATTTTTTTAATTAATAAAAGATTGTTGGGGAAGCAAATACGATTCACTCACCGTTTTGCTCTGGTTACTTTGGTAAAAATATTCTTTCTCTACTTTTTTGCAATATTTATAAGCTCTTCTTTTAATAGCCCATGGTTTGAAATATGAAGAATTTGAAATAACATTGTTTTCCCACTGAAGGCTCATGATAAGACATCTCCCATTCTCAGATTCACTCTTCCTTATGTAAAAGCCTCATCAGACTCTCTCAAGAAGTGGTTGGTGGTTTTAAACTGCTGGCCTTGTGACTTTCAACCCAACTCAGAAATGCATCCAAACAGATGCAGTTAATGTATTCAAACAAATCACTTAAAATTTTCCCACCACCAAAAAACCAAACAAACAAACAAAAAAAGAATTACCATGTCTATGGTCATTGACTCATTTCAAACACACAGCAACCTTATAGGACTGACTAGAACTGCCCCACAGGATCTTGAAGGCCAACCTGTGAAGTCTTTATGAGAGCAGAGTACCACAGCTTTCTCCCATAGATCAGTTGGTAGATTTGAGCTACCAACCTTGCAACACACACTTTAAACAAACCTGTCTTGAATGTAAGCCTGAATGTCCATATAGAAACTAAAATCTGTGACAATTCCTTGAAGAACTTACTGAAAATACTATCCCAAGGTAATAGAAATGAAACTATACTAACACAGACAATGGACATGTGAAAAACAAACTTCGGGGAGGGTGGGGGGAGAAAGCCTAGCTTTCCCCCTGTCTGTCATTAATTTTGTAGAATGACTTTTTTTTTAGGATGACCTTTACGAACATAAAAAAAGCTCTCCTGAAGATCATATTGTCTCATAATTTAGCATAAGAAGAAACTGGTCTGAAATCACACAATGGACTACAGTACAGTTGACACTAGAACTAACCTATCATTTAAGAATACACCTTTAAGACAAAGCACTATTATCTAGTTCACATTCTATGTGAACCTTATTTTCATCCTTTTTATAATAGCATAGAGACAAGAAAGATATTGCCACTGTTTCACAAAATGTACCCAGTGTTGTTCCCAATACTGGGAGAAAGGTGAGGCTTTCTACTCCTGTAAAGAGAGTTACGGTCTCTGAAAGCACAGGGGCAGTTCTGCTCTGTGCCATAGGGTCCCCATGCGTCGAAATCGACTCAAAGGCAGTGAGCTTTGGGGTTTGGTTCTTAATAGACTAGCACGGTTGCATGGTAAGAGTAAAGTGGGGCAATGTTGAGTAAGCGTTGGAGTGCTTACCATAAGGTCAGAAGTTCAAGTCCACCAATTTCTCTCTGGCAGGAAGTTAAGTTGTCTGCTTTTGTAAAGATTTACAGTATTGCAAGCCTTGTATAGTGTCACCAGTGGGTTGGAATTTGCTAACTGGCAAGTTGGTATGGTAGGTATAATAAAGTTCTTTGAAAAAGTAAGTTGTGAGATGAGAACTTTACTACAGAGCATTCATAACCTTGAATGTTATTGAACAATTATCAAATATCCATGAGAAAACGGGCTGTGCCTCTTGCCCCGAATGTATGTGGTATGCAGCAATCAATTTCCTTTCCATTATCCATCCATGAAATACAGTTTGAGAAGCCCCGGGTTTAATAATTAATTTTAAAAAACTCAATTGTTATTTTTCTAGTTTTAAATAGTATTCTTATATCACCCATCCAACACAAGCAATTAGGTCATGATACAATGAAACTTGATAGAAGATTTTACCTCTGTTGGAAAAAGAACAAGAAATTTATGAATCAATCATCAATTTAAAATTTTCCAACCCTCCCATAAAAGTTGAATCCAGGAAAGAGCAGCAATATTTTATTGAATTTGCTGGTGGGATACAAATCAACCAAAATTTCAGAAAGAATCATGCACAGGCCACATTATATGAAGCACAAATCAGGACTATGTGTGCTTCTTGTAGGATGCAATACTAACAGATACTATGGGTAATAATAATATTAAATACCAGACACAGTAAAGCCAATCGTCTGGGTCACGTATGGTAGCTAGCTATCTGCACCCTATCATTGCTTTAAAGTTTATTCTATTAGAAATGTTTGGTCAAATGCTAGGTAAATGAATACCTTCAAGTGGTTCTGTGACAAAAAAATCAGACTTGAGGCTTGAACATCAATCAGTTTGAAACCCAAACCTCTCGTGGTGTTGTAGCGGCGAGCAGCTTGAACCTGTTCGCCATTCTCCCTGTTCGCCATTCTCCCTGTTCGCCAGGGAGAAAGGTGCGGACATCTGCTTCCATGAAGACTGAGCGTCTGAGCAAACCCGCGGGCAGGTCTCCTCTGGCCTGGAGTGTCAATGTGAGTCCCAGTCGGCTCCAGACAAAGGGGCTTTGTTTGGTGCTTGTAATACCAGATATGTCAGAGTTGTGTAATCGTGGGAATGTTTTTGTAGGTTTCATCGACTGTCAAGAACAGCGCGATCAATAATTTCTTAACGCTCTTTAATGTTTCCGTCTATTCACTTCAAGCATACATCAAACAATCTAATGATTCTAAAATTCACTCAGGTTATTAACTGTACGGGTAACATACAATTAATTCAGCATCATAGTCCCGTGAAGCAGTGTACTCACCCGAGGCAGAGTTGGAGAGGCAGGAGTTGATGTCTCCTTGGTTCCTCGCTCTCGGAATGCTCAGTCTCTCTACCCGGGTACATAGAGGCAGTTCAGCTGGCCATGTGACGGCAGTCAGAGTCTTATCGGGGTTCCCCGGGCTTTCTGGGACAGCCTCTAGTCTACCTGATTACTTCATTGCGGTGATGCAGTATTTTTATTGGGCTCTGTGAGGCTTTTGTTTTCGATCAAAATGGAGTCTCCTGTGTTCATTATGCCTTGTCTAGCCAGGCAGTTCTACATCTTACAAGGCAGTTCCGTGGCTTGCAAGGTAGTCTTATGTTGCTCCCATCAAGCGACCTGACTTTTGACTCATCCTGTCCCCTTGTGACAGAGCAGAAATAGTCTAAAGGGTGCTGAGTCAGGGTGGTGCAGTGGGTTAAGCAATGGGCTGCTAAGGAGAGATGAGGCTGTCTGCTCCTGTGAAAATGTACAGTCTCAGCAAGCCCAGGAGCAATACGACTCCATCCTACAGGACAGTGGTTCTCAGCCTTCCTAATGCCGCCACCCTTTAATTCAGTGCCTCCTGTTTTTATTTTATTTCTTTATTTCTTTATTTTACAGTTCCTCATGTTGTTATGACCCCCCCAACCATAAAATTATTGTCGTTGCTGCTTCATAGCTGTAATTTTGCATTTGTGATGAATTGGGCAACCCTTTGAAAAGGGTCGTTCAGCTCCTAAGGGATTGCGACCCAAAGGTTGAGAACCGTTGCTGTAGATCTCTCTGCATCAGAATGATCTCCATGGCAGTGGGTGAGAGTTTCAACTTTAAGGGGCAGAGTGTCAGGTTCCCCACCCCAGAGTCACTGGGTAGACTCAGATTGTCAATGTTATAAGTCAACCAGCTAACTGTTACACCACAGGCCTGCCTACCCAAAGGCTGCTATAAGAACTGAAATGATGCATTAGACACTCATATACTTTAACACCCTCCAAATTAGATGATCTTAATGCTGCAAGAGAGTTCTTTTAAATAGAAGCGGTATACTAATAACTGAGATGTACTAAGAGTTGCTGAGCCCTGGTGGCACAGTGGTTGTGTGCGGGACTGCGATCCACAGGGTTGACGGTTCAAATCCAGCAGCAGCTCTCCAGGAGCAAGGCTGGGCTTCCTATTCCCACCAGGGCAGCAATGTGGAAAAAATAAAAAAGAAGTACTAGGAGTTGTCTTAATGTTTGAGATATTAAATTAATGCTCCTAATATTGACCATGTGTGGGTTCTTACCAGTGAATGTAATGTCTGCTTCTAGGGAGCATCGGCTGCTGCAATATTGACCCAGGGCTGTGTGTAACAAGGCATCCTCAAGACCAAGTCAGAAGCTGCTACGCTTCCAGTATGATTTATAGCACTTCATAAGATTGTTTTTGAGAGACCAAGTTATACCAAAGAGAATGTTTGGAAACAGACTTCTTTTTTTTTAGATAACACAATCAACTCTGCATATTATGCTGTACACTTCATTGATTGTTACTTTGCCTCATACTACCCAATGGTACAAGAACTGGTTTGCTCACAGCATATGGACATTAGGGTATGGCATGTAAAGAACCAGAACAATTCTAAGAGAGATATATATTTCTCCCACACTAGACTGACTGAGATATATCTTTGGATGTTTTATGACCAGGACCAGAGGAGTCAATAAAAGTGGTGTTTAAATCTCAAGAGGCAACACTGTAACTTAACTAATGGAAGTTACCAAGTTTGATGGCAATAACCAATGAAGGGCCACCTGAGCAACTGGAAAGTCAAGTGATACTAAAAATATGAAAACATACTTTTATAGACAATTATACCAGATAAGCTGGTCATCTGTTGATGAAAGCTGTCTAACCTGTGTTGGAAGTTTGAGACCTTGGATTTGCAATTATATTACACAGTAAATTTGGCCTAATATTATATTTAAAGACAGGAGTTTGGCCATAAGTACAGATTCCTCAGCTTGAAGTGTTGAACAAATACTTTAAATTATCATCTTTCATGAAAATAGTCAAATAAAATGTATGCGAATATTTTATTTCACTCTGAATGATAATTAATCATTAGAACTTCTTTTATAGTTATTTATTGCTTTAACCTAATATTAGTTAATTTTAACATATATGTGCAAATGTTCTAAAATTTGTTAATGTTTTTTCTTAATTAGGAATCAAATAAATACACTTATTAATTATTACCAACCATTGAGCTGTAATTTTTTTCTCCCTTACATCCCAAATTTAATATTACACTTCCTTTTGGGCAGCTCTTATTGCTGTTTTTTTCCTTCCTCTCCATTAATCAGCTCATTCACCAATTTAATGAGTACTAGCTTAGTGTTAGGGTTGAGCTCTCAAGTTCATTTAAATTGTGAATGCTTCATTACTGAATAATTGGGTTAGTCTTTAGTGGTCTCCCTTTTACTTCTAGACCTGTTTCTACAGACTAATCTTCCCAAACATTGTCTACATAAGTTACCTATAACATAGAGAATAGAAAGCCTTCTCCTCTGTCACTGGCCTACCTCTACCACCACCACCATGTCTCCTACTAACTCAATGTGAACTTGCCAAAGTAGGGCAAAGTGTTTTCCTGGCCCCCTAAACACTGAAGTAGATGATCCCACCTCAAATTTGTTGCTCAGTTTCTTCCTCTTTGACAGTTCCTTACAATCAGCCTTGGAAATTAGGTTGTTTCTTACCTTCCAGCTCTGAATGTATTCATCATGGCTATGAAGGAACCCTAATAGTGCTAGGTTTTGTATTGTGCTGCTGCCTGCATAGTCAGTGGTTCAAATCTGCCAGCCTCTCCATGGGAGAACGTTGAAGTTATCTGCTCTCATATAGCAACAGTTTCTGAAACCATTTATAAGGTTTTGGGTTTTTGTATCTAAAATGAAGGAAACATTTCAGAGAATCAAGTTTGTGAGAAGGAAAGTGATCTGATAACCGGTGTGCTATGTATTTGCAATTTTTGTTTTACACTACATTCATGTGGAAATTCTGAGTTCCATACTTTAAAAGTCTCCCTATATGCACAAAAGTTCCAATGATGCTATTCCTCATATAATTTATTATTTTTCCAGTGATTCCCAAATGCACGATGATCACCTGACTATATCAGAGTTATCTTCAACACTTGGGAACAAGGGTCTCTTGTCCATACCTACTAAATCTGTCTCCAAGGATATTTCAGATGATTACTCCCAGGTGTTTCTGAGACAGACTGAGGAAACAAAGGCTGTACTCAACTATGCTTTAACATAGTGTAAGTCATCAAGGAGCTGATGTCAGCCTTCCCTCTCAAGTCTAGAGGTCTTCAGATGAACTACTTAGGAAGCTTGTTTAAAATATTCTGGGTCCATCCAAAACTTCCTAAATAATGATCTCTGTAAGTGGATGCCCATTATATGTGTGTATTATTTCTATTTCAGAGTTATGGTTATAGTGATAGCCAGATCTGCAAAGCACTGATCTAGAATTACAGTCTTCTTTGTTATCCACGCACTGTCTTTACAGTTGCCCGTTGTGTTAGGCAGGGTTCTCTAGAGAAAACAAAAAAACAAAAACCAAGAACACTTGGGAATATATATGTGTGCATATATATATATATGTATATATACAGAGAGAGATTTATATAGTGAGAAGGAATACAGTGGCTAATTAATCCACAGAACAGTTCAGAGGACTCAGTCCAACTGACTTTCACGGCTACTGGTCTAAGGTCACGGAAGCAGACAGCTGGCAGTAGGCAAGGAGTCTGCTCAGGCAGCAAACACAGCAAGGTGGGGCAGCAACAGCAGGAAGATTGGATGTCGAGGCCAATCACGCAGCAGCAGTTTAAAGAAGCAGGTGGTGATGAAGCCTCAAGGCATAGTGATGCACAGCACAGTACCATGATCCTCCACAATCCATGGCTTGGCTCAGCCCACAGGTAGCACTGCACACTGTCCAGCAGCTAACTCAGGCAGTGGCTCGCTGGTCCAATCAAACTGTGACATGACTGACTGGCTAAACTCCACCCACATGTCCCTATGGGAGCCACGTTGGCACAAAAAAATAGCCATCACACCGGTGTTATTATCTTGTGTGCTGCTCAGGTTCTTTTAGGTAATAATTGCTGGGTTCCTCAGGTTCCCATCAGTCTGGAAAGTGCTATAGAGTTTGCCTTTAAGCCCAGATCTGTAGGGGTGTGCTTTGCAAGTAGTTCATAGTCTATGGAATATGGGAGACAGTCCCAATGAATTACTCTTAATTGTAGGCAAAAACTCTTTCTGGCCTGAATTGCTGGATCCAGAATTTGTACAGCTAGAAACTACCTAATTCCCACTCTCCTCATTGGCTATAATATAGACCTTGTATATAGGCAATATGCAAAATGCAAACTGGCAGACAACTACTCTTTGTCTTTTAATTGTCTTGGATTTTCCCCTCTATTTACTGCGATTTTAGTGAAAGAAGAAGAAATTAACTTTCCATGCCGAAATCCATAGACATTTTTTCGCGTGACATCAATTGCAACACATCACCCCACTTGAATAGCATCACTCACTCTACTCCCTTTCCAGGTTTCCTTTTTCCCTTTGGTCTTTTATATCTTTTCCTGACTTCTTAACTGTCTCTGTAAAATGCTGCCCCTAGGATTCTCTGCCCTTAATAGTTCTAAAGATTACAACATCCCTCGTATTATTGTTCACCTTATAAGTCTTTTGGTTGGCCAGCCAAAATAGCTCAGTTGGGAGAGTGTTAGACTGAAGTCTTTTGGTTGTTCTGCTGCTGCTGAGCTTCTGAAGTGAGTTCCATTCCACAGCCACAGCCAACACTCTCTCTGGTCCTAGCCTCTCAGCCACTTGCATCTTAGACCAAGGAGTCTGCCTGTCATGCGGTCTCACGGCAGTGCTGCTCTGATGCTGTCCATAGCCTGGCTGCCACAGTCTCTGGTGCCTGTGATCTCGACCTCTGCCACTGGAGACCAAGATCTGGAATATGCTCCTTTATTGGGTGTTCTCTCTCAAGTGTTGCTACAATGATGGCTGGCCTTCATAGCTGGGGGTGGTAACAAAAATGGAGCAATCCCATCTGTTAGTGTTACACCTGTCTTAATGGAAATAATTGGGTGGGAGTTAAAAACACTAAGGTAGAAAGACCATATTAAGAACTTTTGTGGGGCTGAGCCCCGGTGGCGTAGTGGTTGTGCATGGGACTGCGGCCCACTGGGTTGGAGGTTCAAATCCAGCAGCATTCTCCAGGAGCAAGGCTGGGCCCCCTACTCCCACCACCAGGGGACAGTGATACCCTCCCCACCCCCCCATCCCCCCAAAAAAACAAAGAAATTTCCCTCCATCAAAAGCCCCCCCGGGGCATCTAGCCATTGTCTCCCTCGTACATGAAAAATTTCATCCTCCTCCCCTTCTACAATTATGATTTTGCAATCATTATTAACCCAGTGAAAATCCCACACTAGAAACATAGAACTTGATCAGCATCTTCCTCTACCCTCTCTCCCCCAGATCCATCAGAAGAAGAGCAAGGTATTCAGTGAGTATTGGCTCTTGTTTCACATATTTTATGACAAAACAGACCTATGAGAGCTTGTAAGCCAGTCATTTTATGCTCTTATACCACGGCTTAGCTATCTAATTTATAAATTGTGCATTCTTAATAACCCTGTCTATACTCTTAGGAAACAATTATTTGATTTTTATTACAGTTGGAATGCAACTTCCCTGCATCCATAAGCAAGATAAAGGCCATGGAAAGCCATCAGACTGCAACAATTTACACCAGCTCACCAGATCAAAATATTATTCTTCATCCGGTTGGTTCTGGTTAACTCAGCCCTAGCTGCTATCCAAGTTAGGTCAATTGTGTACCAGTCAGGCAATCTTGACTCTTCAAAAACTCTCATCAGCCTCAATCCATGGGGCGAGATCATGCCCATAAGCTTAGTATCTGCACAACCCTCTAAACTCTGACTACCCAGTCCATCCAGTTCTCTCTCATCTGTACTCTCTGTAGCTCTGGTCCAAAGGCCTGGTCTTTTTATGATTTTGAGTTTTGTTGCACATTTTCCTTCCCCTCTATTCTGGTCTCTGAAAGGGAGGCTGTATTTATAGGAGTAAACAGCATAATGGATGTTAAACTAGCTACTTGGTAGGGCGTCTTATAAGACATGATGGGCCTTCTAAGCCACGTTGAGAAGTTAATACTTTCTCTTGAGGGAAACAAAAGAAGCACCAAACCCACTGTCATTCAGTGGATTCCAACTCAGCCACCCTGGTTAGGGTCTCCATGGTTCTGTAAGTCTTTATAGGTCTCTGCAGAGCAGCTGGTAAGTTTGAACTCTGGCCTTGTGGTTGATAGTCCAATGTACTTCAAGGAAAAGAGACGGATAAAAAGGATATTTTGTTTTGTTTTCAGGTGATCACATGCTTGGATATGAACATTAAGGAGGTCTTTCCAGGTTAAATGGCAAATAGATGAAAGAGAGGTCAAAACTGATGGAGAACTTGAAATGATTGGCCAAATGAACTATTGAATATATGCATGCAAATTATGTGTCAATAAAACTTAAAAAAAAACTGATGGAGAGTATAGAGTAGGAAAGGCCCTGTCAAGAGATGATGGGGGCCTCCATGACACTATATGTCGAGGAAATGGAAGGGAGTGAGCGTGTCTGAAAGGCCCTAAAGAAGACAATTAGCAGACTTCCGGCTGGAATGAGCCAGGCAGGGGAGAGGAAGGAGCTTGACAGTTCTGCCAAAGTTCTGTCTCCTGCAGAGGAAGCCATAGCTATTCCGTCTGCTTAGAGTTTACTGAGTGACCTTAAACACACTCCAGTCAACCACAGAAGCTTTTGAAGTTATAGCTCTCCATTTTTCCTTCGACAGATAAATTGCAGAAACACAGAAGGCTCACTGAACACTTTTCAAGTAATATTAATTCATTGATTTAGCAAGTGTTTATTGAATTCCAGCAATGTAGGGGGCAGTTAATTTCATAGACACCGTGAACAGAATGGTAAATAAACAGAAGTCCATTTTAAATTAAATAAGTCCACTTAAATTCTGATTTATAGTAATGCTATGGATAGAGTAGAAATTCCCTTATAGATTTCTGAGGCTATACATCTTTATGGAAGCAGATAGCCTCATTTTTCTCCAGTAGAGCAGCTGGTGGGTTCAAATTGCTGAACTTAAGAGTTAGCAGCCCAATCAGTAAACCACCAGGGCTCCTAGAAATCCATGAGTAGTTAATTATTTAATTACAGCAGTGTTATGGGCTGCAAGAGAATGCAGTGGCTTGATGTAATTGATGCATGAACTGTTATAAGAGCTGTCAGAGCCCCCAATAAAATTACTTATATAAAAGTTGAGTTTGATGTTGTTGTTGTTGTTTTGGGCACCACTGCTCTCCGGCGGTGGGAGTAGGAGGCCCCGCCCTACTGCTGGAATTGAACCTCCATCCCAGTGGGCCGCAATCCCGTGCAAAACCACTACGCCACCGGGGCTTGATAGATCAAAATTCTATATAAATCTGTTAATTTAGATTGATCAGCATTAATTCGCATGAAGTTAACTAACTTTTCCAGTGAAATCAAAATACAGAATATGTAAATTGAATGATTTGTTTTGATAGTTTTGCCTCTAGCACAATGTTTAAAAAGATACTCAAAAATTCTAAGATACTGAAAGCCATTAAAACAGAAGTCTTAAATACATGTATATACCAAAAGTTACTACTAGTGAACCAACTGAAATTTGAAGAGGGAGAATACAGCAAATTTGTGTTTGAAAATATAGAACAGATTTATTGGAAAACAGGCCAATTCATCATAAACGTGCACATAGGAGTATAATTTTGCATCTTTGCACAACTCTTTTTCAAGACGCTTGCTAAGTATAGAGAGATCAAAATTCTATAGTATAAATATCAGGTGGGACGAACAGATATTTGCACATCCATGATTATCACAGTGTTCACAATAGCAAAAAAAATGTAAATAACCTAAGTGAGCATCGGCAGGATGTACAGACACCCAGAGGACAGTCCATGCACACACAGTGGAGTGCAACAGGATGCTAAGAGTGACTGTGACTCTGTGAGACACATCAGAGCGTGCATGAACTGGGAGGATGCTATGCTGAGTAAAATGGGTTCATTACAAAAGGGCACATACTGTATGAGGCCTTACTGCAGAAAATCAAGAAAAAATGTACCCACAAAAAGAATTATTCTTTGAATTTTATTTACAAGGGTAGGGCTTGGAAGAGAAGGGAGAGTGAACACTCGTGAGAGGGTAACCATATGTTCATTTGGATGAAAGGAAAGTCATCTTTATGAGAGGGTGGCCAGTATAAATGAGCAAAGCCCCGGTGGCGTAATGGTTGAGTATGGGGCTGTAGGCCACTGGGTTGGTGGTTCAAATCCAGCAGCAGCCCTCCAGGAGCAAGTTTGGGCCTCCCACTCCCACCAGAGGGCAGTGAAGCCCTTCCCCCAAAAAAATATCAGCCAAGGAAAATACAATGGGGCACAGTTCTATTTGACACTCGTGGGGTTACCAGGAGTTTTAGTGAACAATTGGTTGACCAGGGTGGGGTCTAGGAGAGTGCACTGCCAGTGAGTTCTACTGGTGACGCAGAGCTGCTCCGACAACCTAGAGCTCTTCGAGTGAGCCCCGCCACCCCACAGACTCCCCGCCCCTCTGGGGGAAAGGGGACCAGCACAGATGAACTCTAACAGTATTAGAGATCACTTGAGCCCCTCACATTTCACAGTGGTGTCTTAGGGCCAGGAGAGAAAAGAGAAAGCGAAGATAACTGGCACTAGGGTGGGATCAGGAGACTTAGCAGAGGGGGAGCCTCATAAACAGAGACCCCAAGAGGGGATAAATGGTGACAGCCCTCCTAGAGAGATGGGCAAGCAGGGAGGGAAAGCTGAGCAGTCCTAAGGCAGATAGTGGAGTGTGGTTCTCTGCGAGCTTTGGAGCAGCATTCAGACAAGTATACCTGGGCTATTCAAAAATTAATCTTCACGGGTGTAATAGGAAGAAAGTGCTATGGAGGCTGATACTAGAGCAGTGGTCCTCAGCATTCCGAATGCGACAATCCTTTGACACAGTTCCTCATGATGTGGTTACCCCCAACCATAAACATTTTCTTTGTCACTTCATAAGTGCAATTTTGCACTAACGTGATGAATCATCACGTAAATATCTGATACGCAGGTTGTATTTTCATTGTTACAAATGGGACATCATTAAAGCATAGTGATTAATCACAAAAACAATATGTAACCACATATTGTGAAATATTTTTAATGATAAATTAATGAAATTGTGTCTTGAAGCATGGCATCGCATGGGTAACAATCTTCATGACAGGTACTCATATGTGGGTGTGTCTGCATGTGAGCAGACCCGCCTGGAGATGGATAGAGGGGCTGTGTCACAGTTCCTAAGACCATCAGAAATATGGGTTTTCCAATGGTCTTAGGCAACCCCTGTGAAAGGGTCCTTCGACCCCCATAGGAGTCGTGACCCACAGGTTGAGAACCACTGTAATAGGAAGTCATGAGTATGTGGCTGGACATGCACATACATGCACAATGGTCAGCCAGGTCTGGCAATGCGCTCACCACTTGCAGCCGTTGGCATCTTGAGCACCTCGACTTCTGTGCCTTAGATTTGTGGTCTGTGGTGTGGTGATGAGAATCATGACTGCCCTCTCTGGCCACTGCCATCACCCAAGAACAAAGATTTGGAAAGGAGTGAAAGTAGGTGATTGGGAGGAAAAGTTAAAAACACAAGTAAACAAGAATTTCTCAAAGTTTACAAAAGAATATAGCATCAAGATGGGGGGGGGGAGAGGGAATCTGGTTCTCAATTAGAAGAAATGAGTTTTTTTCAAATGAATATTTGAAAATGTAAAATGAGTAGAAATTTGGGGTTATTTTTGTTCCTAGAAAAAGTATGATCCTCTGATAGAGATGGAGCCTCAGAAGGAAGTCTTGAAGATCTACTTCCAAAAGGTGACATTTCTGAAAACCCCATAGAGCTGTTCTATTCTGCATGTCCATCATCTGATGCATGTGATTCTTCTTAGATGGACTTTTATGAACTTCTTTTTAAATTTTTTTATTATGGTAGTTACATAATCTGTGTTAATTTGGGACTTGATACACCTTCAATACAAGAACAACTTTTTCTATTAAACTGACATTCCATGATGGCCACCTTTTCACCATGATTGCTGAAGACTAATGTGTACATAAATAAGTGTGATAAATAAAGCTGATGGTGCCCAGCTATCAAAAGATAAAGCATCTGGAGTCTTAAAGGCATGAAGGTTAGCAAGCGGCCATGTAGCTAAGAAACAACAAAGTCCACATGGAAGAAGACACAAGCTTTTGTGATCATGAGGTGTTGAAGGGATCAGGTATCAGACATCAAAGAACAAAAAATCATATCATTGTGGATGAGGGGAGGGATGCAGATTGGGGATCTAAAGTCCATCTGTAGGCAACTGGACATCCCCTTACAGAAGAGTTGCTAGAAGGAGAAGAACCAGTCAAAGCTCAGTGTAGCATTGATGAAACACACAACTTTCCTTTAGTTCTTAAATGCTTCCTCCCACCCAATATCATGATCCCAATTCTACCTTACAAATCTGGTTAGACCGGAGGATGTGCACTGGTACAGATAGGAACTGGAAACACAGGCAATCTAGGACCAATGATGAGAGTGGCAGTACTGGAAGGGTGGAGAAAAGGTGGGGTAGAAAGGGGGAACCAGTTACAAGGAACTACATATAATCTCCTCCCTGGGGTGGGGGGGGGGTGGACAACAGAAAAGTGAGTGAAGGGAGAGATCGAACAGTATAGAAGATATGATGCAATAATAATTATTTATAAATTATTAAGAGTTCACAAGGGGGTGGGGAACGGGGAGGGAGAAGAAAAAAATGAGGGGCTGATACCAAGGGCTCCAGTAGAAAGCAAATGTTTTGAGAATGATGATGGCAACGAATGTACAAAATGTGCTGGACACAATGGGTAGATCTATGGAGTGTGATAACAGTTGTATGAGCCCCCAGTAAAATGATTTTTAAAATAATTGGGGACGAGAGGATGAAGAGTGAAGGGGCTGAGGCCCCTTTGGGGGCGCGGCCTCCTGAGAAGGCCTGTATTTCCTCCTGGGAGACAAGAGACACTTTCTTACTCCACTCACTCCCTCGGAGACTCTCTGCTGAGGAGGCGGAGCCCCTGCGAGCATCCCTGAGAGCCCTGCCAGCTCTGAGAGGCCTACACCACCACTGGATCTGAACACTTTCTACCCGCTGCTCTGTAAGCACCCTGCGTTCCAAGTCGTTGCATGTGTTTCTTGAGTCTGAAGAGGACGTTATAGATTGGTATAGGACTTATAGCCTAATAGCGTACTAATGGGTTTTGACTGGACTGGATTGGGATGTTTTCTTCATGTGCCGCTACTCTTCATGTAAAACTCTCACTTACACACAAGTTTCAATGCATCTGTTTCTCTCATGTACCCAGACTAACACACTTATATGTCTTGAATGTTTTCTATTATTAAAAGGGAACAGCATGTAAAACATGATACGGAATTGATAGTGTGCAGTGGAGCAAGATGAAAACTAAAATATAAGCCATGCCAGGGGGAGGAGCATCTCATTTACCCAGTAGCATTTTCATACACTTTAATTTCTTACATGGTTATCAGTGGGAGTAGAATTCCATCACAAACAGTTCTCTCTGAATAAATCATCTTATCCAGGTGACAAAGCTACCACTTCTATGCCCACATAGCCCTCACCATGCTGTACGTGCAGAAAACAGGGAGACAAAGAGCTATACGTCGGACTGGCAGGGTCTGTGGGTTGGGAGGCATAGGAAAAAGGAGAAAGTGGGGAGAGGGGAGTTATCTCTGATGCAGCCTAGACTTGGAGAGCATGACTATCTTGCCAGGCACTACAAATCAAAGGAAGAATGTTCCCTCCCATTCTGGTATCTAAGCTAGCATGTGGTTACAGACTTAATCATATGCCCAAGAGAGAGCTACTTCTCTGAGTATACATTCTACAATTACAGTGTAAAATGGCAGAGCAAAAGGAAGAGGACTCTCTTTTACTGCCTCGTGTAGTTCTTAAGCAGCAACTTCCAGATTACCATGTGAAAGGACATTGTACAAAGATTGGACAGATGTCTGGTGGCATAGTGGGTTAGGAATTCAGCTGGCAAGCACAGGTCAGTGTGACAAACTGACCAGCCTCTTTGCGGGTGATAAATGAGAAGTTCTGCTCCCATAAACATGTGTAGCCTTTGGAATCCACAGGGGCCACTTCGGCTCTGTCCGAGGGGGGCTCTATCACTCAGAATGAACTCTCAGAGAGTGAGTTTGGTGTTTGTTAGTTTGGTTTTTTGTGTGTTTGCTACTTGTATTCTATCTAAATTATACCTGTCCTCTACACATTTGCATGCTAGGTGGTTGCACCAGACACATGAAGATGTAGAGACTGGATCTTTTTTTTGCCATTTAAAAAAAATTTGTGTGTGTGTGTGTGTGTGTGTGTGTGTGTTTGGCATCACTGCCCTGGAGTGGGTAGGAAGCCCAGCCTTGCTCCTGGAGAGCTACTGCTGGATTTGAACCATCAGCCCTGTATGCCGCAGTCCTGCACACAACCACTATGCCACCAGGGTTCAGCCCCCCTCTTTTTAAAAGACAGCATTTATAATAGTCTTAAATGGATCAACCCATATTACTCAGATGAGGAAATCCATCAGCATGGGGTCATGATGACTGCTGGTATGCAGAATGTTAGAAAGGACAAGAGGATTTGAGGGAAACTGTCACATGGCATGGCTTGTGGCAAATCCACACAGCTACCGGTGGGGGCTTACTGGAGGAGGAATGGGACCAAGATTGTAGCAAACAGAGTTTACAAGGTTTGGTCCAAGGGACTGCCCCAGGCAGTCAGGCTCATGTCTCTGCAACCCCTCAGACAGTTCTCTCCATCAAGACTGCCCTTGCTTGGTTGGTGGGAATGCCCTTTCCTGTCTGGTGGCAAGATTCCTTGTATCCGTGGTTGATGTTTGGAGGGCATTCAATGATAGCTTTAGTCACGCAGGGACTCTGCAGATGGAATTAGGACTTGCACTGCACATTGGGTGCTCAGAATTTAAGCTCTAGTATATTTACTTCCTCTGATCATGAGTTTATATGATTTACAATTTTGAATCGCACAGGTTGGTGTGCTTCCTTCCACATAGACTTAGCTGACACCTCACTTAGATGACTGCTTGTTTTAAAAGGAGGCTTTAAAATATCCCAAGTAGTCTAGCACTAGCCAATTTCTTCCCCACACTTTGCAATAGTGCCCTCAATTATGGCTTTCATATGTCCTTTCTTCTGAGAGATTGTACATTGCACTCTCCCACTTTACTTTTGCATATTTTACTTTAAAAGTACGACCTAGGAATGTCGATGAAAAATTGAATTATTATTACAAAGCAACAATGACAAATAAAAGAAAGGGGAAACTAAATTTAGAGCTATACACTGGTGGGGTTGGAGACTTACATTTAACCAGAATATCTGGTGGGTACATTAAAACATTGCAATAAATATTTATTGAATTCTGAATAATCTACCCCAAACAGGCCAGCTTTTTCAGATTCAGAACTAAAACGAAGCATATCTAGTCGACTGAAACTATACAGATTTAGGATCACAAGGCGGGTTGAGCCCCAGTGGCGTTAAGGGGTTGAGTGCGGAACTGCGGCCCGTGGGCTTGGCGGTTCAAATCCAGCGGAGGCTTTCAGAAGCAGCGCTGGGTAGCGCCCACGGCCACCAGAGGCAGCGATGCCAAAGGAAAAAAAGATCACGAAGCATAGACAGTGCTTCTCAGACGCCAGCGGAAGGATCAAATCGGAATAGTAAATCACCATGCATAAAATCAAGATGAAACAAGATAATCCTGGTGTAAAATCTCAGGTACAAGAAGGACATCACAAAGCTCTTTCAATTTCATTTCATTTCTCCATGACCATTTTGAAGCACCCTATAATAAACCCATTAATATTTAATTTAGCTGGAGAATATTAGGCATCTCTAGTCTACTGACTAAAAATAATAATGAGCTATTTTATTTCATCAGCAATTTTCATCATTTATATTCTTGGTTTTTCCTCACTCACTAAGTAGAAGTTGAAGTGGATTTAATTCAAGTGCCTCAGAGAAGATGAACACCATAGCAGACAATTTTGTTGTTTATTTATCTATTTATGTAAAATCGTTTTCTTGGGGGCGCATACAACTCCCGTCACCATCCATGTATACACCCATTGTATACCAAGCATGTTTGCACATCTGTCGCCATCAACATTCTCAAAACACTTCCTTTTCTTTTTCTTTTTAACACTTCCTTTTCTCTTACACCCCTGGAATCAGCTCCCCATCTTTCTCCTCCTTCTCCGTTCCCTCCTCCCTCATGAACCTTTGATAATTTATAAATTATTATTATTTTGCCATATCATACCCTGTCAGATATCTCCCTTCATTCACTTCACTGCTGTCCATATCCCAGGGAGGAGGTTATATGTAGAACTTTGTCATTGGTTCACCCCTTTCTCCCCCACTTTCCTGCCAGCCTCCTGGGGTGGCCATTCTCACCAGTGGTCCTGAATGAATCATCTGTCTGGATTCCTGGTGCCTCTTTTTACCAATGTACATCCTCTGGTCTAGCTGGATTTGTAAGGTAGAATGGGATCATGATAGTGGGGAGGGGGTGGGGAAGCATTGAAGAACTAGAGGAAAGGTGTATGTTCTGTTGTTATACTGCACCCTGACTGGCTTGTCTCCTCCCCATGGCCCTTCTGTAAGGAGATGTCCCATTACCTATAGATGGGCTTTGAGTCCCAAATCTTTACTGCCCCTCATTTACAATGATACAGTTTTTAGTTCTTTGATCCCTATTACCTGATCCCTTCAACACCTCATGATCACAGACAGGTGTGCTTCCTCCATATGGGCTTTGTTGCTTCTGAGCGAGATGACAACTTATTTACCTTCAAGCCTTTAAGACCCCAGATGCTATATCTTTTGCTAGCCGGGCACCATCAGCTTTCTTCAGTACTTTAAAAAATGCATACATTTCTCTTTAGCGATTATGTAAGGAAGGTGAGCATCATGGAATGCCAATTTAAGAGAACAAAGTGTTCTTGCATTGAGGAACTGCTTGACTGGAGGTCCAATGTCTATCTCCTGCCTTAATACTCACCCTATAAATATTTACATGTAGACCTATTTTCCCATAAGCATAATTCTGAAAATCAAACTCCAAAATCACTTCCAGAAAGTCAATTTTGACTCGTAGTGACCCTATATAACAGGGTAGAACTCTTCCTATGGTTGTCTGAGACTGTAACTCTATACAGGACTAGAAAACCCTAATTTTCTCAAGTGGAGTTACTGGTAGTTTCTAACAGACTTGGCAGTTAGCAGACTTATATCTAAAACCATGCCACCAGGACTCCAGGTTTTACTTTTTAAATTATTGGGAGTAGGGGAAGTAAATATCAAACTGTCCTAAAATCAATCCCAAATATGTGGACAGCCGCTTCTTCCCTCAGATGAATGTACTTCAGAGCACAGCACCTGAAGCTGCAGCTCAGGGAGAGGGACATGTTTGATCAGAGCACACAGGAGCAAATGTAGGGGAGGAAGAGAGAGTGGAACACATCCTGGTCCACCAAGCCTTGAGGACAATATCCCCATGCAGAGTAGCCTATGCACAGAGAAGAGCATATGACTGGCCCCACTATGACACATGACATCCCTTACTGACCTATAGCCCCACAGGGGACAAAACTGAGACACAGTGTGGAAATTGTGCTTGATCTGGTCCCACCACACAGAGGCAAAACACTAAAGGCGTGCAACAGAACAGCAAGAGGATTAGAACAAGAAAGACCCACAGGAGTACCAGGAATAGACTTTGGGACCAGGGCATGTCACCCCATCAGACTCGACCAGTAGGCCAACAAACTCCTTAGGCCAACAGACTCCTAAAGGCTAACAAACAGTCCTTAAACTATTTACAGGTGTTTCTTTTTTTTCCTGTCCTTGGTGTTTTGTCACTTTGGTTTTTTTTTTGCACATATTGTTATTTCTGCAGGTCTATTTAAATAAGATAAGCTGGATTAACAATCTGAAGGAGAAAACATTGGGCCTGTTGGTTCAGGGGGTGCATGGGAGAGGGGGAGGTGGGTGAAAGAAAGTGGTGTTAACAATCCCAGGGACAAGGGAACAACAAGTGACCCAAAATCAGTGGTGAGGAGTGTAACCTGGTAGTGCTTGATCAAAGGTAATGTAACCGAGAAAAACTACAGAAACCTATATGAAAGCTGAGCATGATAGTGGGCCAAGAGGAATGTAAAAGGAAATAGAGGGAAAAACTAGGAGACAAAGGGCATTTATAGAGGTCTGTGATGGGTAGGTTTGTTATGCCAACATGGCCACATAAGATTGGTGGGTCTGTTGTGACGGCACAGCCAATGAACACACGGGATGAATTGAAGGGCAAAGATAGGAAGGACTCGGTGAGTCTCGCCTTCTCTCTTGCTTCTGGATCTTCAGACCAGAGAGCTGCCTTGTTCGTCCTGTGCCTCGACTTCCGAGCAACACTACCCGTGGGACACCTAATCGTGGACTGTGTTGCTGTGAGTTGAGGTGCCTTCAAGCCCTACTTCGCCACGCTCCAGGGATATACATCTCTTGAGCTGGGGACTGTTGGACTTTGTCATCTGGCTGACTGTTGGCGACCTGCTCTGCTGTTTGCTGCCTGTGACCAGATAGCCTGAATTGCTCTACAGAGGAATACTCAGCAACCCTCAAGATTTGAAGGACTGCTAGTCTTCTAGCTGCCTCATGCAAGTGAGTTGCACCAAGCAATCTATACTGCTTTATAGGTAGTTAACCGTTTCTTATCTTATATACCTTTCTCTATATATAAATATATAAAAAGAATTACTAGTGGCCTGATTTTTATTTCTCTAAGAGAACCCTGCCTGACACAATGTCTAAATAAAGGCATGTACATATGTAAATATATTTCTATATGACAATGGGGAAATAGATCTAAGTGCATGTATTTATAGGTTAGGTATGATGGTAGTGGATGGACATTGGCCTCCACTTAAGTGCTCTCTCAATTCAAGAACACTTTTTTGTATTAAACTGTCATTCCATGATGCTCACCTTGCCAACACGATCTCTGAAGACAAAATGGGTGCATAAACAAATGTGGTGAAGAAAGCTTATGGTGCCTGGCTATCAAAAGATGTAGCGTCTTGGGTCTTAGAGACTTGAAGCTAAACAAGGGGTCATCTAGCTCAGAAGCAACAAAGTCCAGATGGACGAAACACACCAGCCTGTTTGAATATGAGGTGTCAAAGGCATCAAGTATCGAGCATCAAAGAACAAAAAATCCAAATCATTGTGAATGAGGAGAAGTACAGATTGGGGACCCAAGGCCTATCTGTAGGCAACCGGACATCCCCTTACAGAAGAGTCACTGGGAAGAGACAAGCTAGTCAGGGTACAGTGTAGCAGCAATGAAATAATCATTCTTCCTCGCCACCTTCTCTTCACTATCATAATCCCAATTCTACTTAATAAATCCAGCTAGACGAGAGAGTCCACACTGTTACAATAGGAACTGGAAACACAGGGAATCCAGGACAAATGATCCCTTCAGGACCAGTGGTGACAATGGTGATACTGGGAGGGTGGAGGGAGAAAGAGGGAACCAATTACATGGATGTACATATAACCTCCTTCCTGGGGGATGGACAACAGAAAACTGGGTGGACGGAGACATCAGACAGTGTAAGATATGACAAAACAATAATGATTTATAAATTATCAAGGGCTCATGAGGGAGGGAAGGAAAAAATGAGATGCTGATACCAAGGGTTCAAGTAGAAAGCAAATGTTCTGAGAATGATGAGGGCAACAAATATAGACATGTTCCTGAAATTCAGTGGATGTATATATGGATTGTGATAGGAGTTGGACAAGCCTCCAATAAAATTATTTTTTTTAAAAAAACCTATTCTAAGGAAATAATTTCCAGTTCAAATTGTACATGAGCTGTGGTGACTTATTGATTACAAATTGAGTTGCTAACTGCAAGGTCAGCCGTTTGAGATCACCAGCCTCTCGAAGGCAGAAAAATGAGGCTTTCTATCGCCATAGAGTTACAGCCTCGGGGAGACATTGCGGCTGACAAGACATGTGGCAGCATGTTGATAGACCCTACACCCTGGAAACTGGAGGAGCCACAGGGAGACCCCTGTCAGCACTGAGACACTTCTACCACCACTGGACACACAAGACTCTGCACTCACTGGCCTGTAATTGTCCTGGTGTCACTGTGCATGCTTGGTGAGTCTGAAGAAGACTTATGGATTGGTATTGGACATATGGGCTAACATCAGACTTATGATCTTGCACTGGGCTGGAATGTTTCTCAATGTTCAATTGCTCTTGTATATAAACCTCTTTCTTTAAAAAAAAGTGTGGGGGGTGGTTACAGCCTCAGAAACCCACAGTTCTACCATGCCCAATAGGGTCACTCTGAGTCTGAATTGATTCGAGGGCAGTGAGCGGTTTCTTGTTTTAATTTGCACTATTTTAAATTGACAGGCAGTGGATTATGGGCAAGCCTGTGGTGCATGTCATGCCCTCAAAGTGACACAGTTGGCCACCATCTTTCAAGTGGGCACTGCTGTTTCCTATGCACTAAATGGCACATGTATGCTGCCTTGAAATGCAGATGAAGTTTCTAGTGGGACTGGGAACCATTGTTTTTCCCATTGTGGTTGCAACTCCAGATCACAAAAATTCCCACTATTTGGGTCACTTCTGGGGTCACTTCTTTGGCCATGACTGAACTGGGCTGAATCAGTTTGAAGTCCTGATGAGTCCTAATTAAAATACTGTTAAAACATTGTTGAAAGAGGAAGGTGATATTTTCTCTTACTTTTGTGTTACTAGAACACTACAAAATATATAAACACACACACATACACACACACATATATATAGAGAGAGATACATGTATGTATTTTTCAAATCCAAGTCATGAAAACATTTCTTTATTCTTTACCTTTGTGCATATACTAATTTAAAAAAGCATATAGTAATACCACCAAGTTATAAACATATACATATGCTGTAATCTATGTCTTCAAAAATCATTAAAAAGATCATTTTTCTTGATTGTTTGGCAAAAGAGACTCCTACAAAAATACTCAACCCTGTCACCCCTTTTGTTTCAAGGCTTCCCACATTTCTCTCGTTTGCCGTTTGGCTGCAGCATCTCCAGAGTAGTCCAGACAGTTTGCATTCCACATGCCGATGCCCAGCAAGCCGCGGGTCTGTACATAGGCTGCTTTCAGAGAAATGCTCCGAGGGTTATCGTACCACACTTGATGAAAATGGCCAGAAGAGTCCTACACAAATGGACGAGAACACATGTGTAAAGCAAACAGTGCAGTAAGCAGGGAAAACATAACCAAAATCCAATGATTCCAAAGAGATGAAATGACAAAAAAGAAAACTTGGGCACAATACTTGGCAGCCTCTCTCATTTCATGGTTCTATATCTGATGCTTTCTAAAAAACATTGCTTGTGGAACTCAATAACAGCAGAGATTACACAAATGGTTTGCCAATGTACTGTATATATTCAACCTTATATACGTATATACTCGTATATAAGCAGAGTTTTTCAGCACATTTTTTATTGTAGTTTTTGTGGTAAAATTAGGTGCCTCGACTGATATGCGGATCAACTTATACTTGAGTATATACAATACTTCACTTAAGGCTCTGCTCATCCCCTAATGTATCTTGCTAGGTCTCTTCCAAATTTATCACCCAAGATACACATTTAAAACTCTTGCAGAGCTGAAAAAACTGAACTCTGGTCCCACATCAGGAATTCTGGTGCTTTGGTGGTCAAGTTTGGGGCAGCCAATGGCAAGAATCACGGTTCAAAACCACCAGCCACTCCAAGTGAGAAAGATGGGGCATTCTACTCCTCTGAAGAATTACAGTCTCAAAAACCCACAGGGACAGTACTCCCATCTTGCAGGGTCACAATGAGCCAGAACCAACTCAATAGCAACTAGTTTGTTTGTTTGTTTGTTTGAGGTGCACACAGGTGATGCCATTGAAAACCGAGGGAACACAGTTCTATTCTGAAACTAATGGGGTCACCCCTGAGATAGGACCCCCGCAATGGCAACCTTTGGGAATTTTTTTTGCTTTGCAAAATTGATATCATGAAACATGGTCCTTTATGTAGGTTTTGAAGAGGGCTGTGAAACGGAGTTCTATGTTAAACAGTTGAGCACTATCGAGAGCAGCATCACATTGCTGTGTATCAATTTGAAGTACACTAATCCTCTAGGAGAAAGGATAACTGCCCATAGAAGTATAATTGCCCTGGGTATGAGCCTTTAGAGGAGTGGAGGCCTGAGCCCTATCTCCCAGGGAGCTGCTGTTGGCTTCCAGCCGCTGGTCTTTCAGTCGTACCCTATCAGTGCCCTCTTACCCCAGACACCAAAGGGACTCCTGCAAGCTGCCTTTGGTCCTTTAAATATTCTGGCTTACATTTTATGCCTCCGAGAGGGACATATGTGTATTTTCCAAATATATTCAGCCATTTAACAAGCACATGCGCGCGTGTGTAAAACACTAACAGAATTTTTGTGAAATTACAGTACCCCATTTTAACTAAAAGACACACTTCAGATTTTAAAGTCTAGAAAGCTCTGGATTAAAGTCTTCTATATAGCTGATAATCAGGTTTAGGCACATGTATTAAATTATGAAATCTGTTAGGAACATAAGGCTTTGCAGCAGTTAGTACATACCATGTTAAAATACCTTCTATAGTAACCTAATCCAAAACAAATTCAATGATTAGTTGCACTTTCATTTTTGACATATTTTATTATGCTTAAAAATTTTAACTTTTAGGGCTGAGCCCCAGTGGCGTAGTGGTTGAGTGCGGGACTGCGGCCCACTGGGTTGGCGGTTCAAATCCAGCAGCACCTCTCCAGGAGCAAGGCTGGGCCTCCCACTCCCACCAGAGGACAGTGATGCCCCACCCCCAATTTGTAACTCTTCTTGACTTCTTTAGTAATACCAACTGCTGGTTATCAAAACAACTGACAGATTTGCTGATCTATTACTATCTTGCTTCAAATTTCTTTTCTAATTTTTAACATTAGTTATAAGCCATGCTTTTAATAACACAAAATTTGAAGGTATCTCCCCTTCTCATACTCAGTACTACCCATGGAAAAGCCTCAGGAGACTCTTCAGGCTACATTGAAATGGAGTCTTCCAGAGTAGAAAACTTATTTTGTCCCAATGCTCTCTGCAAAGGCAAAAGTCATCATAACATCATTTCAAACGCTAACGGAAATCTTGTTTGTGATGTTTATGTTGGGAGCATCTGCTCGGTGGCCCAAGCAGGACAGACCCACTATTATCATAGCTTGAATTGCTCTGCAGGAAATGAAAATTCCTGATCGCGTACATTCAAAGATCACTTTATCCAAGGAAGTAAGATGAAAGTTCTTATATTCAAATATCAATTAAAAACACCCAATTACGAAAATGAGTTGAATTAATGTCACAACTTGCTTTCACTTACATTATAGCTATAAAAAGGAGCTTGCTGGTCTTCATCCCACTGCTCTCCAGAAATAGAACGGTTTACTTGCTTCATGATCGCTTTGTAGGGTACCTGGCGCCCCGCCGCGTCACTGCAAGGAGCCCCTCGGAAAGGGACTTTGGCAATGTCACACGCATTCTAGAAGCACCAAGGGGATCAGATTGTAACCACTAATTAGTGACTCGGCAAATTTTAAGATGTGCATCAAAAAAATGCTATCGAAATCTACTTGCAGATATAAAATCTGTGATGAATGGCTAGCCTAGCTATGTAGAATAAAATTTAAATTCCATTATTAAATAAAAATGTGTAATATGCAGAAGCATTCTTGGGACTGAAAAATGAGAAATCATCTACTTTCTAGCATCAAATTTATTTCCAGAATTCTAGATAAAGGTTATATTTTTCAAATAAAATAAAATAAAACAAGCATTAATATATATAATAGAAAGAAATAACAACTATGTATCACATGCCTTGCTCTTACCTTGGTTAGGTTCAGGCAAACATAGTCATAACCATACCAGGGAACACCCATTACAAGTTTCTTGGGGTCAATCCCCATCTTGATATAGTCATCATATCCTCATTGAAAAGAGAAATATCAGATTATTTTCCTAGTATCATACCTGCTAAGGCATTAACGTACTCCATGCATTTAGAATCTAAAATTTAAAAACAGATCAAATGTACCAAGAATACTAATATCGTATCCCTCTACTATGATCTATTCAGTGGCCTCATAGACTCTTGAAAGTTGAACATTGAAAAGAAAGACTAACGAAGAATCAATTCATTCAAATGATGGTGCTGGAGAAGAATATTGTAAGTACCCTGGGCTGCCAAAAGAACAAGCCAATCTGTCTTGAAAGAAGGACAGCCACAATGCTCCTGAGAAGGAAGGAGGGCAAGAGTTCCCCTAAAGTAATTTGGACAGCTGTCAGGAGAGACAAATTCATAGAGAAGGACATCATTTTTAGTACAGTAGAGGGGCAGTGACATGGCCGCCATGACGCGACCACTGAAGCATCACCCCCAGGTTATAGCCAAGTGTGGTGAAGAAAGTAGATGGTGTCCAGTGATCGAAAAGAATAGCTTCTTAGACGTAATGGCTTGTCCTCAAACAATCAGCCATCTAAGTGAAGTGACATCTAAGTCCCCATGGAAGAAGCACACCAGCCTATGTGATGTAAGAATTATAAACAAGTTCAAATGATAAAATCCAAATCCAAAAGGAGGGAATGGTATCAGAGCTTAAGCTGTGCACCCCTGGATGGCAGAAGGGTATGGAGGACAGTAAAAGAGCCCAAAGACATCTGCAGGGTTCTCACTTGGAGGAAGCCTCTGGTGACTCCCCTCTGACCATAGCTGAGGGATGTGAGTAGCCTTCCCTTCATGCAGAGAACATTGTAAAGTGGATTATGGCAGGAGTAATTAGATTGAAATGTAACACATTGACACCTGATCTCCCTTTTGATCTATTTTAAAGTTGCTTCATATTTTTCAAAAAGGAACGTGTAAATAGACATGGTTTAAAACCAGTGAGTTTCCTATGGCCAGGGAGCAGGAAGTAATGGAGAGTGTAATGTTGCATAACTGGTGAGGTTAAAGATGTAACACCTTATCGTGTGATCTCTCTCTGATGTATTTGAAATATTTTCTGGATTTTTCTATTTCTTGCCTTCTTTTGATTTTGATGTTTTTCCTCTGTTTGCTTTTATGATTCTTGTTGTTTGCTGACCTTGGGGTATGTTTTCCAGTATATGAAATCCAGGACGGGTGGACCTATGGAGACAGTCATTGGATTAATATCTTAGTGGGGTGTGGGGTGGGGAGGATGGAGGGAAATGGGAAGCTGGTTGGAGTGGGTGCAGAAAGGAAGAAAATGTTCTGGAACTAGTCATGCAACATTTTATGATATGATCTATTGAAGCACAAGATAGGTAAATTCTAGGTCAATAAACATTAAAAAGGTGTCCCTTTGAAAAGTCAAGTATGCAGAACCTGAGACATGATATTTTCAATAATTTCAGATGCCTGGAAAAGCTGGACAATGAATAAGGAATAATCTCAAAACCATCCAGCCACTCCAGGAAGACCAAAGGAGAATTGCTGCCTTTGAATGATAGTGTGGGTGACAAATATGGAAAACAGCATGGACTGTCACAAGGACAAACAGTTGAGAGATGGAGGAAGTGCAACCAAAATGTTCCTTTAAAATGAGAATGATAAAACTTCACCTTATATACTTTTGACACATATCAAAAGGGATCAGTCCCTGGATAAAGACAGTATGTTTGGCAAAGTTGTCGTGAAGAAAATGTTCAGTTAGGTGGACTGACATGGTGGGTGCAACTACGGACTCAAACACAACAGCTGTGAGGGTTTTGTTCTGTTGCACATTGGGTCAGCCCCCAAGAGGGTACCTAACAGGGTAATGATTACTTCCCAATATATTTGATAATGAATTTTTCATTGAGAGAACATAATTATCATCTCTTCCATGGAACACAGTTGGGAGAACCTTACATTAATTAATTTGTCATTTAACAGAACAAATTTATTATTTTCCTAATTTAAATGGCATACACTTATATCACAGCACAATTCTATACAAACAATTAGGACATATCACAGTGAGGTCAGAATCGAAGCGTTTGCATTTGGATGGAAATGTATACAGGCAAATTAGAATCACTAAAAAGGATTACTATTTCTAAAAAGTCATCACTTTGTGAATTCTTACCAGATAATGTCTGACTGTAGGGAGCATTGGCTGCAGCAATACATTCTGACCAAATCTGACTTTGTTCATCATATGACATCACAAAGACAAAGTCACAAGCCTCTGCAATTCCAGAGTAGTTATAGCACCTTTTATCTATGTGCTTTGGAGACCAGGCTACATCAAAGGTTACCTGAAGAAAATCATACCACTTAGGAATATCATCATCGAAGAATATCATAGCACCATCAAATCTGTAGATGTCAGATATTTTCTTGATTTCAAGAACAATCCAGGTCATCAGTATGCATGCAACTTACATATCACCAGTAGTTATGAACAAATTTCTATAAAATCTATTATAATAAAAATTCCAGATACATGCAAGGGCTAATAGTAACACGTAACATTTGTTTGTCAAAACATGATCACTACTATATTGCTATGCTAAAGATGCTTCAGTGTATCTGAAAATGTTTCTTTAATATTTTATGCATAAAAGACTACTGCATACAATATAAAAAGACAAACATTTGACTAACTGACATTAAATGCAAACTGTGCTTAGTTTTTCTGATTTGTGGGCAAATTCTACTTAAAAACAGACTTAGGAATGGAACTCATTCATAATCTGAGGACTGCTTGTACATATTTTCTGCATCATTTTACCCTAGGGAAAATGAATTGCTTACAATATATGAACATGCGCAGAACTAGAACAGTTCTAAGAAATATGTATTTTTGTCCACACTGGGTTGACCAAGACATATTTGGGGATGTACAATGACCAGGACCAGAGAACTCTGTAGAAGAGGAATTTTAAGCTCAAATGACTTCAAAAATCAGGTTGTAACTTAACTACCATATATACTCGAGTATAAGCTTACCCAAATATCATCCGAAGCACCTAATTGTATGACAAAAACTACACAAAAAATGTGCTGAAACACTCGGCTTATACACAAGCATATACAGTAATTGAAAGAGACACGGGAAAGGAGCCTAAAGTAGGCCTGCTGAGCGTCAGAACAGGAAGACAGCCCCAAAAGGATTCAAACATAAAAGCTTTTAAAGATAGTATACAGCTATATATGGCATCTGTTGGCCCAAGCTGACTGATCTTGTTTGGAGTTGAAAATCTCTCACGCACAATTAATTGACATAGTGAGTTTAACCCAACATTACTGGTAGAGCTGGTGGGAAGTGGAGCTGCCACTACAGGTTCCATCAACTCAAAATATTCAATAAATTAAGCAGGAATCTTATTTTTTATGGGATGATTTTTTAAAAATGTGAATGATGATGGTTCTTTCCTTTCAAATGACAAGCTAGGCTTCCAGTAGAAAAACTTGCCTGGAATGATTTGACATTCTCTTATTCTGAGAGCTGTTGCTGTGTGCTGTTGGACACCACAGCGTTGGCTCTGATTCACAGCGACCTTCCACCCACAGAGGAAAACCCTGCCTCGTCCTGCGTCATCCTCCCAGTCGTTGCTGCACCTGAGCTCACTGGTGTAGCCATTGTCTCGTCATCTCCTTGAAGGCCTTCCTCTTTTTTGCCGCCCCTCCCCTTTCCAAACAGAATGCCCTTCGCTAAGGAATCTTGGGCACAAAGGTTTGAGAACTTCACTAAAGGCTGACATTTTTCTGCATTATGTACTAAATAAACCTTATTGATTAATGATTACAAAAACCAAGTTTCTTTAGGTTAAAAGTTTATCATTTATTCTGGCATAACTCTTTTCAGAAATTTCTCAAAGTTCTAGCCAATAATTCTCTAAGGATAAAAAAAAAGCCCTAAAGGAAGCTTTGCTTTCCACATAAAAGGTTTTCTCAATGGTCTGGAAAAATTCACTATGAAATTAAATTTTTGACTGCCTCGTATTATCTGTTGGGCAACAGATTATAGTAAGCATTCTTTATTGACTTTGGTAGGTACCATCCAGTTGATATTGATGTAGGGCTACCCCACGGGACCCAGCAAAAATGTCTGGAAGGTTTTCCATGCTGTTGACAGAGTTCATTGTTTTTATCGATCTATGTTTCACTGAACTAGATTTTCTTAACAGCACGGGTCACTCAAGTCACTCAGCAAGTTATGAGCATCGTGTGGAACATCAAAAAGCCAGGCTCTCCCTAAGTAAAGAACTCATTACTTAGCCAGTATCACATATGATAATTTTGGAAATAAAGACTTTGGGCTCACCCAGTGAAATCTGAATGTGGCTGCCCAGTGTATATATATTAATGTTATTTAAGACCTCTGGGAATCACTAATCTGAGGCTACAGCCTGCTTTGTGATCCCTACATCACCTCACAAGATGTCTTGTGCCATGACCAGCTGTGCTAGCTGTTTGGAAAGTGGGAAACTACTTTTGCCATTAATCTGGTAAGTGTTATAGAATTGAGCCTTGAGTGCTTTTCAAGTAGCTCAGCATCTGTGAAAGGAAGGGAAACCCTTCCTTTTAGGCAAGAACTCCTAATATAATCTACCTGATTCCTCCTCTCCCATTGCCTATGTATACAGCAAAACTCGAAACCCTTATATCCAAGACACAATGGAAACTGTTACAGAAGGAAAACTCAAGTATTTTCTCCTAAAAGCAGCAATATAAAAGTGGTAAGACAAGAGAGACTTATGATGGATATACTCTCACAAGAACTCCAACAATTAGAGCGGAGTCAACAGAATATTTCTTCAATGGCAAAAAGAAAAGAAATAAGAAATATCAGGGCAGAACTGAGCCACTGGGAGGATAAAAGAACAGCATAAAAGATTAAGGCAGCAAAAAGCTGGTTCTTTGAAAGGATCAACAGAATTTATAGACCACTGGCAAACCTAACCAAAGAAAGGAAAGAACAAGCTAGAATGAGGAATGAAACAGGGGCAATGACAACAGTCCTTAATGAGATTAAAAGGATAATTAAAAAGTACTATGAAAATCTATACTCTAATAAGTTCAATAATGTGGAAGACATGGACAAAAGCTGGAAAAACATCCCTCCCTACACTATCCCAAGATATAGAGGTCAAGAACCTAAACAAACCCATAGCAAAAGAAGAAATATATATGATTATACCAACAAAAAAAGCTCCTAGACCAGAAGGCTTCACTGGAGAATTCTACAAAGCATTCAGGGGAGAGCTGGCCACTGATCCTCCACAATTTTTCAGAGAGTAGAATGGGATGGAAAATTCCCAAACTCATTTTATGAAGCCAGTATAACTTTGATACCAAAACAGGGAAAGGATCCCACAGGAATAGAGAACTACAGACCAATATCTCTAATGATCATAGATGCAAAAATCTTCAACAAGATACTGGCCAATAGAATACAAAAGTATATAAAATGCAGAATCCATCAGGATCAGGAAGGATTCATCTCAGGGATGCAGAGATGGTTTAACATCCAAAAATCCATCAATATTATACACCACATTGATAAGATAAAATATAAGCACCACATGATGATATCTATAGATGCAGAGAAAGCATTTGACAACTCCCAGCACCTTTTCTTAATTAAGGCACTCAGGAGGATGGGAACGGAAGGGCAGTTCCCTAGATTGATACAAGCTATTAAAAAAAGTCAACCGCTAACATCATAGTCAATGAAAAAAAGACTAGGTCAATCCCAATGAAAAAAGGGGACAAGGCAAGGATGCCCCGTATCCACACTGATATTCAATATTGTACTGGAGATCCTAGTTAGCAACGTAAGACAACAGAAAGACATCAAAGGTATCCAACTGGGAGTGGAGAAGGTGAAATTATTGTTATTCGCTGATGACATGATTCTGTACATCAAAAATCCCAGAAGCTCCACAACTGGAAGACTGACGGCAATAGAGGAATACGGAAGAGTGGCAGGATACAAGATTAACAAACAGAAATCAATTGATTTGTTGTATACATCCAACAAGATCATGGAAGAGGAGATCAGGAAGGCAGTACCATTCAAAATAGCCAAGAATAAACTAAAATATCTGGGGATTGGGCTGAGCCCTGGTGGCGTAGTGGTTGTGCGCGGGACAGCGGCCCACTGGGATGGAGATTCGATTCCAGCTCCATGGAGCAAAGGCTGGGCCTCCTACTTCCACCACCTGAGGGCAGTGATGCCCACAAAAAAAAATCTAGGGATATATGTAACAAACAAACAAACAAACAAACAAACAAAAGATCTATACAAGATAAACTGCAAGACCCTACTACAGGAAACCAAAAGTGACCTCCACAAATGAAGGAATATCCCATGCTCATGGATCAGAAGACTCAATATAGTAAAGGTGTCTATCCTACCCAGGGCATGTTATAAGTTGAATGCTATCCCAATTCAAATACAAAAACCTTCAGAGCACTGGAAAAACTGACCACCAATTTCATATGGAGAGGGAATAAGCCCAGAAAAAGCAAGCTTCACTTTACCTAACTTTCATACCTACTACAAAGCCACAGTGGCCAAAACAATGTCGTATTGCATAATGACAGATACACAGAGCAATGGAAAGGAATAGAAAACTTAGAAATAAAACCATTTAGCATATTGACAAGTGATTTTTGACAAGGGTCCCAAAAGCATCCAGGGGGAGGGCGATGCCCTATTTAACAAATGGTGCTGGAAACAATGGAAATCTACATGTAGATAAATGAAACAGGATCTCTACCTCACCCCATGCACAGGAACAAACTCGAGGTGGATCATGGAGCTACAAGTAAAACCCCAAACCATTAGGACCATTAGTGAAGCAATCAGGGGATAAACTAAGAACCTTGGCCCAGGGAATACAAAGGCTAACTGCAATTAGGCAGGGTACACACGCAGGAGAATCTGAAATTGACAAACATTGTCCGAAGTCTTATGCCAGGGATTTACTAAAGCTAAAACACCTGTGTGCATCAAAAAACTTTACTAAGAGGGTAACAAAGGAATGTACCATCTTTGCCTGCAAAAAGAGAAAAACAGTTAACCCTTTGAAGAAGTGGGAAAAAACTGAACAGAAATTTCACTAGGGAGGAGACCCCTATGGCCAGTAAACATATGAGAAAATGTTCCTGATCATTAGCCATCAGAGAAATGAAGATCAAAATAACCATGAAATACCATCTAACAATTTTGAGACCATCCCAAATCAGAAAACTAGAGAGCAACAAATGTTGGCGGGGATATGGTAAGATAGGAACTCTCCTCTGTTGCTGGTGGTCCTGTAGATATGTATAGCCGCTATGGAAAGCGGTCTGGCAATATTTAATGAAGATGAAAATTGAGCTGCCTCATGACTCTGCTACCCTCTACTGGGTAAATTCCCAGAAAAGGTAAGAAATAAGCTACGACCAGTTGTATGTACTCCAATGTTTATTGCAGCACAATTCTCAATCGCAAAGAGTTGGAAAAAATCTAAATTTCCATTGGTAGGCCAGTGGATCAATAGACTCTGGCACATACATACAATGATGTATTATGCACCACTCAAAATCACTGATAAGCACATGAAACACATCTTCTCTTGGGAAGAGTCAGAGGAAATTATACTAAGTGAAGCCAGCCAATTAGAAAAGGAGAAGTATAGCATGTGTCACCTGAGGTAAGTGTAACCAGCACAGTAGGTATAGAAGAGAAGCCACCTATATCATAACATTTGAGTTGAGATATAGGGAAATGAGAGAAGGTTGGACCAAACCCAGGGAGGTACATGTTGGGTACAGCACAATAAGGGAGAACGACGGAGGGGAGAGGAAGAAAAGGGGGGTTTAAAAGTGAAACGATAACGGAGGAAGCAGGGCACTAAGCCACCAAGGGAGAGAGTACTGGTCTTTTCTCCACAGAATCTGGAGTGGGCATGCAGACCCTACCATGAAGCACTCAACCATAAGGACAGCATGGACAGCATGGAAGGATGCATGAAAAGAGAGAGCTACAGGGCTGGCCTCAACCAGAACCAGACTGAATCCCCTCTCTGGAAGTGGGCGTGGCACAGAACAGGTTGAGGGGAGTGACCAGCATGCTACACACACATGGTGACAGGTCAGGAGAAGAGAAAGAGAGTGAACCATTCCTCACACTGGCCCACAATGCTCAGAGGACTACGCCTCTGGAGGGTGCTAATGGGTCACAGAAGGGACTGAGCAAATGACAAGAGGACATGTCACCCTGTCTCCTTAGACAGCGATGGAGGACATTTTAGTGGCCCCCATGGTGGGGAAGCAATGAGGTCTGAGCCCCCAAACTGGACCAATGGACAGTCAGGAGGAGAGAATGACATGACCAACAGCTCCTGGGGGACCTGAGAGGGGAGGGGAAGAAGTGGAGTGGAGTGGACATACTCAGGGATAGGGGGAACAACAAGTGGTCTGGAATGGGTGGCGATGAGGGTGTGGATGGCCTGGTAGGACTTAAGCAAGGGTAATGCAACTGAGAGGAAGTACTGAAACCCAAACGAAGGCTGAGCATGATAGGGGGACAGAGTAAAGTAAAAGGAAATAGAGGAAAGAACTAAGAGGCAAAGGGCATTTATAGGGGCATTAAATGCAGGCATGTACATATGTAAATATAATTATCTATGATAAGGAGGAAATAAATCTAGGTACATATATTTATAGGTGCAGTACTAAGGTAGCAGATGGACCTTGGGCTTCCACTCAAGTGCTCCCTCAATCCAGGAAAACGTGGTTCTATAAAACTGGTATTCCACGATGCTCACTTGCCTGATATGATCACTGAAGACAAATGGGTGCATAAGCAAACGTGGTGAAGAAAGCTAATGGGGCCCACTATGAAAAGAGATAACATCTGGGGTCTTAAAAGCTTGAAGATAAACAAATGGCCAGTAGCTGAGAGGTAGCGAAGACCACATGGAAGAAACACACCAGCCAGAGTGGTCATGAAGAGTCTCAGGCATCAAACAGGGAAAAACAATATCACTGTGTGCTCACCTTCCTGAGACGATCTCGAGGACATGTGGAGACATGAGCAAGAGTGGTGAAGAAAGCTGACGGTGCCCGGCTACCAAAAGATATAGTATTTGGGGTCTTAAAGGCTTGAAGGTAAACAAGTGGCCATCTAGCTCAGGAGCAACAAAGCCCACTCTGGAAGAAGCACACCAACTTATGCAACCATGAGGTGTGAAAGGAATCAGGTATCAGGCATCAGAGAACAAGAATCATATCATTGCGTGCCCACCCTTCTGATACAATTGCTGAAAGGAGAAGGTGTCAAGTAGCAAGTAGCAAGAATCACATCACTATAAATGAGGGGAGTGCAGGGTGGGGACCCAAGGTCCATTTGTGGGCAACTGGGCATCTCCTTACAGAAGTGACACGGAGAGGAGATGGGTCAGTCAGATGTAGTGAAGTAATAATGAAACATACAACCTTCCTCTAGTTCGTAAAGGCTTCCCCCCCACCCTAACTATCATGATCCCAATTTTACCTTACAAATCCAGCTAGACTGGTACAGATGGGAACTGGAAATACAAGGAATCCAGGACAGATGAACTCCTTGGGACCAGCAGTAAGAGTGGTGATACCAGGAGGGTGGAGGGAAGGGGGTAGAGAGGGGGAGCCAATTACAAGGATCTACACATAACCTCCTATCTGGAGAATGGACAGTGGGAGGAATGGGAGAGGAGAGACATTGAGCAGTGCAAGATATGACAAAATAATAATAATTTATAAAATATCAAGGGTTAATGAAGGATGGGGGAACGGGGAGGGAGGGGAAAAGATGAAATCTGATGTCAAGGGTTCAAGTAAAAAAGCAAATGTTTAGAGAATGATGACAGTAGCAGGCACGCGAAGATGCTTGGCACAATATATGTCTGTATAGATTTGTGATAAATGATGTCCAAGCCCCCAATAAAATGATTTTATTAAAAAGTGGTAAGATAGTAAGTACTGTTAAAGGCAGACAACTTGTAAAACCCCAAGAAATAAAGCAGGCCCACCAAGTTCCCAAACTCACAAGCTTCACTGTACTTCCAGCCCTGCTGCAGGACAAGGTGAGGGGGCGATTCCAGTGCCAGGTATTAACATAGAGAAAAGACATTTCTGATGTTCGGTGCGGTCGAGCTGGTTCTAACTCATAGCAGCCGACCCAATGTAGAACAGAACGAAAGAGCGCCTGGTCCTGTTCCATCTTCACAATTGTTCTTATGTCTGAGCCCATTGTTGAAAGCACCTTAAGATGCCTCTAGGAAGACTCTAATGTTCCAGAAAAATTTTTAGAAATTACATATTGAATCTTCACCCCACCCCCACTCCAATACTTTTTTATAGAGAAAATATGGCAATTCCAAAGACATCAGTCAATTTTTACCTGTGATCCTTTAATTTCACGGTGAAAGGCCTCTGTGGTTTCTTTGACTAAAGCAGTTAAGGCATCATATTCTGGTGATAAACAATCCACTTCTTGCTCTATGTCTATGTTAATTCCATCCATATATTGTTCTTTGGCCAAACGAAGTTGTTGAGTTATCCAAGATGCTCTCAAAGTAGAATTAGTAATATTGTTAACAGGTACATCTCCTGGTGGGAGGAGCGGGGGGGGGGGTGTTGGAATACATTTTCTGTGCAAATACGTATCTTACAGTCTAAAAAAATTTTCTTAACAAATCCATTTCAAAGAGATCACGATATCTTTACACTATCACACTGAAACACTAAACTGCCAATATGACTTCTACATGGAGAAATATAGCAAAGTAGTAGATACGTATTACTCAGACTCTCCGATTTGACAGTCTGCATCAGCTAATATATCATTATAAATTAGTAGCAGCACTTGTGCTATAACTAAGGATTATCAGGGTAACTAGGCATTCACTTTTGCTCAAAACCATACATTGGTTTATTTAACTCTTTAAAAATTATATTTGTGAAATGAACTTTTATATTTATAAAATGAATTAGAAGTACTAAGACTAATTTTAGGGTGCTAAAATTGCCAGATAAACATAAAGAAAGACTATGTTTTCGCAAGTCGGCATGAGTGAGAACTATACAGATTACATTAACGCCCACTGCCATCCTGCCGATGCCGGCCCACAGCAACCCTGTAGGACAGGACAAAGCTGCCCCGGTGATGTCCCAGGTTGCAACTCCTTCTGGAAGCCGGCCGTCTTCCTGTTTACCATGGAGCAGCTGGGGAGTTTGAACCATTGATCTTTTAGTTAGCAGTCCTCTGCTTAACCCACTATATCACCAGGGCCCCTGCAAGTAACACTACCGCTGGGGGATGTAAATTTACCAACTTTCAAACATCTATCATTGACCTTGACAACTGTCACTTACCTTTTAACACGACTCTGGCTCCATTTGAATGAGCATAGCACATAAGTTCTGGGTCATATTTTCCAAAAGTTGCCACGGTTGTAATCTGTGACCAGTCGTAAGATTTCCAAGTTTTGTTACCAACATCAAACACAAAGACCTGGCAGAACAACCAGGAGAGATGAGAGATAGTTAAATAAAACAGGGTGTGGTTTTAAGCACAATGTGAATGTTTAATTATCACACCAACCAAGAATTATATGGTGATCATCAGAAAGACATTAGAACACTGCACATATCCCAGACACTGTTGTGGGCGCTGAGAGTACATTCTTGAGCAAGACACACTGAGAATCTGCTCTGTAGGGATCTCTTGGTGATGAGGTTAAGAAAATAGATTGCTCAGTCTTTCATTCATAGAGCTGCAGGGTATGCAACATCAACCTTTGTGTTAGCAACCAGCACTTGACCCTGGAACAGTGGAGCTCCCATGTTTGCAGATGTTGCTATTAGGTTCTATTGAATTGGTCCCAACTCATAGCAATCCTATGTACAATGTCATCTTTACAACCATGGCTATGCCTGAGTCCAAGCTTATAATCATTGCCTGTCTTATTGAGGGTCTTTCTTGAAGTGTAATCCATAGTGAAGGCTGTAGTTTTTTACTTTCCTCTGTCAAAAAGTGCATCCAGTTCTTTGTTTTTAGCATGCAAAGTTGTGTCGCCTGAATATTGGAAGTTAATAATATACTTTCCTCTAATCCTGATGAATCATTCTTTTTTCATATAGTCAGTTTCTTGCATCATTTACTCAGAATACAATTAAACATAATGAAAGAAAACAACCTTCCTTGCTTCAAAACAAGTCTCCCTTTATTCTGTTCTGCGTATTCTGCTCAGATTCTGCTCAAATGACTCCACGTGAGCTTGATGACATGTTCTGGATTCGTATTTCCTTAGCATATTACTCCTAATCAGTTAGCATCAAAACAGTCTTTGTACAAACCAAACCTGTGATTTATATACATTTAATCTCCAGGTTCAAATTTAATCATCTGCTAGATTAGGAACTCGGAATGATTCCTAGATCTACAAAATATTAATATAGTTCTTTGGACTACCCTTTTCCATCATGCCGACACTGTCTAACTTTTGCAAACTCTAGGTAGTCAGGTGGTTTTAGTCTTAATGTTACCTCCATAAAGGCGTTTGGTAATGCAGGAAAAGGTTTTATAATGAATACATGAGTAGAGGACATTTTTATTGAAAGGCCTATTTTTATTTCCCTTCTTGGGGATCTTGAGGAAAAGAGAGCAAGAAGTGGTAGGTCAAGTTTGCACAGCTAACTGAAAGATCAATGGTTTAAATGCACCAGCTAATCAATCTGCAGAAGAAACAACGGGGCGATGTGGTCCATAAAAATCTGTACTTTTCATGCTCACTTTGGCAGCACATGTACTAGAAAACCTATACTTCTCAAAGTAAGCCAAGCACAAAAGGACAAGTACAACACGAATCCACTGAGGTAAGCTTAAAAAAAGAAATGCAAAAGCGGCATAGGGAAAAGGCTACTGTGTACAAAAATTCCTGGGATGAGGCCCCGGTAGTATGGCAGGGGCCAGACCAAATCCAGGGCTACATATGGTAGCCAACTGAGGGGGATAGGGGGGAGATGGCGATGTGTAGTGGGGGAATGGGGCACTAACCCACCCAAGGGAAGCGTATTGTTTATAGCTCCACAGGGAAAGAGGGACCACACTTAAACCCGGTGTTCCAGGATGTGAAGACAGCATGATGGCAAGGAAAAGGGAGCCAGTGGAGGGGTCTCAGGTCCCAGCTCCAATCCCAAATACAGGGACAGCCACCCCTCCCCGCAGGGGAACTTGCTTTGGAGGATGGCATTGAAGCTGCAGCTCAGGGAGAGGGACATGTCTGACCAGAGCGCATGAGAGCAAATGAAAGGGGAGGAAGAGAGAGTGGAGCGCATCCTGGCCCACTGCGTCTTGAGGACAATCTCCCTACTCAGAATGACCAATGCACAGAGGACCATATCGCCGGCTCTACTATGAAACATGGCATCCCTCACGGACCCAAGGCCCTACAGAGACAGCAATGGAGAAGCAGGGTCAGGATTGTACCTGGTCTGATCCCACCACACAAAGGTAAAACACTAAGGGTGAGCAACAGAGCAGCAAGGGGAGCAGAACATGGAGTTCCCAAGGGAGTGCCAAGGATATACTTTGGGGCCAGGGTGTGGCACCCCATCGGACTCAACCGGGGGACACGCCTAGAAGTCAATGAACAGACCTTGAACTGTTAATAGATTTTTCTTTTGTTGTTGTTATTATTATTATTATTATTTGTCTCTAGACATTGTTTTTGTTGTCATTGTTTTGTTTTCTTTTGCTGCTTCATCTTGCAATGTCTTGGTTTTTTGTGGTACATCTTATTATCTCTGCAAGTCTATCTAGATAAGATAGGCTGGATGAACAGTCTGGAGGACAAAAAAAATGGGACTGATGGTTCCAGGGAGACATGAGAACTGAGGAGGTTGGGGGAAGAAGGTGGTGTTGACCAACCCAGGGATAAGAGAGGAACAAGTGATCCAAAATCAGTGACAAGATGGGTGTGAGAAGCCTGATAGGGATTGATCAAGAATAATGTAACAGAGAAATTACGGAACCCCAAATGGAGGCTGAGCATGATAGTGGGACAAGAGGAAAGAACTGGGCAATAAAGGGCATTTATAGAGGTCTAAATACAAGCTTGAAAAGAGGTAAATATATTTATTTATGGAGATGAGGAAATAGATCTACGCACATATACTTATTGGGTTAGTATTAAGGCAGCAGATGGGTATTGGACCTCACTCAAGTACTTTTTTCAACGCAAGAACACTTTGCTCTATTAAATTGGCATTCCATGATGCTCACCTTCCTGACACTTCCTGAAGACAAATATGTGCATAAGCAAAAGAGGTGAAGAAAGCTGACAATCAAAAGACCAAGTGTCTGGGGTCTTAAATGCTTGGAAGGAAACAAGTGGCCCTCTAGCTCAGAAGCACCAAAGCCCACATGGAAGAATCACACCAGCCTGTGTGATCACGATGTATCAGGCATCAAAGAACTAAAAATTATTTCATTATAAATGCGGGGGGTGTGTGCAGATTGGGGACCCAAATCCCATCTGTAGGTGAAGTGACATCCCCTTACAGAAGGGTCATGGGGAGAAGAGCCAGTCAGGGTACAGTGTAGCAATAATGAAATATGCAACTTTCTTCTAGTTCTTAAATGTTCCCTCAACTCCGTCCCCCACTACCATGATCCCATTTCTATCTTAAAAATCCGGCTACATAGAGGAGGTACAATGGTATAGATGTGAGTCAGAAACATGGGGAATCTAGGAAGGATGATCCCTTCAAGACCAGTGGTGAGAGTGGCGATACTGGGAGGGTGGAGTAGGAAGGGGGAAATGATTACAAAGATCTATATATAACCTCCTCCGTGGGGTACAGAAAATGGGGAACTGGGTGAAGAGAGACACTGGACAGTGTACGATATGACAAAATAATGATAATTTATAAATTATCAAGCATTCGTGAAGCAGGAAGGAGCAGGGAGGGAGAGGGAATATGAGAAGCTAATATCAAGGGCTTAAGTAGAAAGCAAATGTTTTGAGAATGTTGATGGCAACCAATGTACAAATGTGCTTTCCATACAGTGGGTGGATGGATGGATGGATTGTGATAAGTGTTGTCTGAGCCCCAATAAAATGATTTTTAAAATCTATACTTTTGGAACTCCTAGTGGGCAGGTTGCAGCCTGTCCTGTCCTTTAAGGCGACTATGACTCACACTCACTTGAATGCAGTTGACCTGGGTTCAGAAAAACGGGCAATTAAACAAAAGTCAAGGTGAATAAAATGTGGAGAAAATGTTGAGAAAGAATAGCCTCATATCTTGATCCTTTTTTCCTGAGTGATTTTGTAACAATCCTTTATACTTACGGTTATATATTTTAAACAATCAATGCCCTTTGACCTGCAAACAAGAAAAAGAGTCAAAGAAAACATTCCACCTTTTGACACACTGTTTGGGATCACTAAAATCCCTCTAAGTATACCCCCATTCTCTCAGAAACCAAGAGACGGATCTCGTTATTTAGGGAAGAGGGAGACGTGGTGGCGCGGTGGATGAGCGTCCAGCCACTACAGGAATGTCGGCGATAGGACTCCACCAGCTGCTCTGCAGGAGAGAGCACCAGCAGTCCACCGTCTGCTTCCATAAAGATGGATAGCCTTGGAAACCCAGGGGGCAGTTCTACTCAGTCTTACAGGGTCACTCTGAGTCAGAATTCCACTTGGTAACAATGGGGTTTGTTGTTTGCTTGGCTGTTGGTTGTGTTTTTGTTTTATTTTATTTTCAGTTTTGTTGTGGTGAGGTGCTGTTGGGTCAGCTCTAACTCACAGCAACCCCCTCTGCACAACAGAGGAAAACACTGCCTGGCCCTACACCATCCACACAGTTGTTTCTGTGTTTGAGCCCATGTTAGGGACCCCATCAATCCACCTGCTCTAAGTCTGCCTTTATTCACGGCCCTTTCACTTTTCCAAGTCTGATGCCATTCTCTAGGGATTAGTCTTTCCTGATAACGTGTCCAAAGGATGCGAGACAACATCTCTGTATTCTTGCCTCTTAAGAGCATTGTGGCTGTACTTCTGCCATGGCAGATTTGTTTATTCTTTTGGCAGATCCTGGTACTTTCAAGATTCTCCACCAGTGCAATAATTCAAATCCATCGATTATTCTTAGGTCTTCCATATTCAATGTCCAACTTTCAAGTCATGGGAATGACTGAAAATACCTGGCGTGCCTTAATCCTCCATGTAACATCCTTGTTTTTCAAGGTCTTGAAAGAGGTCTTGTGCAGCAAATGTCCCACATGCAATATGTCATTTGATCTCCTGATTGATGCTTTCCTGAGGATGGACTGAATGAAAGACGAAGATGAAATCCTTGACAACTTCAATCTTTTCTCCACTCTTCATAATGTCACCTACTGGTCCAGCTGTGAGGATTTGGGTTTTCTTTACAGTGAGTATTGATCCACACTGAAGGTTGCAGTCCATGATCTTCATCAGCTAGCAAGACTGGGTCACTTGCATACCACAGATTGTTAATAAACCTTCCTCCAATTCATCTTACTAGAATCCAGCTTCTCTGATCAGTTATTCAACATACAGATTGAATAAGTATGATGAAAGGATACAATAGTGATGCACACTTTTCTTGATTTTAAACTATGCAGGATTGCCCTGTTCTGGTCAAAGGACAGACTCTTGATCCATTACAGCCTCCTCATGAGCACAATGAAGAGCTCAGGAATTCTGATCCTTCTCGCGTTTATCCACTCTTTATTATGGTCCACACACTGGAAGGCCTTTGTGCAGTCAATAAAACGCAAGTAAACGTCCTGGGATCTCTGCTTTCAGCTCAGGTCTATCTACCATCACCAATGATCCAAGTCCTCTTCTGAATCTGGCTGCCTCTCTCCTGGATCCCTGTCAATCACTGTATTGCTCCAACCGCTGTCGGTTGATCTGCAACATTTCCTTGCATGCGATATTAATGATACCGTTTATAATTTGTGGAGTCTGTTGGGTCTCCCTTGTTTGGAATGGGTACACATACGGATCTCCTCCACTGAATTGGCCAGGTGCTGCCTTCCGGATTCCCTGGCTTAGACCAGTGAGGGCTTCCAGTGAGATTTTAAAAGTAGAAAACACCTAAATCACTCTGTTGCATTTACAGCCAGAAGCGCCAGAGAAGGCAGAGGCTGCCTTTGAAAATCAGAGCTGGGGTTTGCTTTTTTTCTGCAGGCTCTTGGGCACGTACTGACTGTGAGAGGTGCAACCGCTCAGGGCCCACTTCCTTCTTTCAAGCCAAGGCAGCCATGAAACAGAAACTCCCTGGAGAACGAGGAAAAGCGGGCTGGGCACTCACATCACCTCCTCTAAAATCCTCCAGGGGTTGGGAGCACGGGCCAGGAAGCAACCGAAGGCGCTCACCTCATAGTCTGGGCGGTGGCGGATCGGTCGGCACAGCGCGGGGTCCGCGCATGGGCACTGGGCCCCGGCCGCGAGGGACAGCGCCAGTAGCAAGAGAGCGAGTCCCCGGAGCCGGCGGTGCGGGGGGGCTCCCGGGCGAGGGGTCCGGAAGGGCATCGCAGACATGTCTTCGGTCACCGTCACGGCGGACTGTCACGTCTGGCTGCCCGGGCGGGTGCGCTAAATCCCCGCGTGTGGGCGGGGGGGGGGGGGCACGCGGGGCGCGGCTTGGGGCGGGGCAGTCGCCTGGTTCAATGTCAAGGAGAAAGGCCGGAAGAGGCGCATCCTGAAAGTCCCCTTGGCCCCCACAAGCCGGTTGCTAAGGAAATGACAATAGGCCTGACCTCTTCCGCCCTTCGGCCCTTTGGATCTGTTCGGTGATCGCTTTCTCGGTGGCGTCCGGAGGTAGATCCCACTGGCCGCCAGTCCAGCGGATTCCGATCAGAGCGACCCTGCTGGGCGGGTAGAGCGCCCTCTTTGGTCGCCCAGGCTGTGACTGTGATTTTTGCATTGCATTGTTCCAAGAACGGTTTGAAATTTCTCTAGTGTGTACTTTGCCCTATTGAGTTGGTGTGAGTCAGAATCAACTTTATGACAGCGAGTTTGGAGATTATGGTTAAGGCATCCGAGCGGTGCTGCTGGATCAGCCTTGCAGGGCTAACTCCAAGGTCAGCACTTAAAACCCACCAGCAGTTTTGCAGACGGAAGATGAGGCTGTCTTGTAAAAGTTGACCACCTCAGAAATACTACATCAAGTCACTGTGAATCAGAAATGAGTTCACGACAGTAGGTCTGGTGTGTGTGTGTGTGTGTGTGTGTGTGTGTGTGTGTGTGTGTTGTGGCAGCCACTGTGCCAATTCATCTCCTGGAGGAACCTCCTCTTCCTCACTGCCCACCTGCTTGACCAGGCACAATGTTCTTCCCCAGGGAAGGGCTCCTCCTACTAACACCTCCAGAGCACTTGTGACAACGTCTCACTGTCCTCGGATACACTTTCTCCACGTGTGTTTGTTCCAGCAGCACTCCGGGGGACTTTCAGTATTCTTTGTCAGCACCATCATTTCAATGCATCAAGTCCCTTATTCGTGGTCCAGCTTTCTTAGGCAACCCGGGGATTGACAATACCCTAGCTTGGATCAAGTATCCCTCAGCCCTCAAGTAACCTCTTTAATACTTCCAATAAGTCTTGTGCAGCAGATTTACCCAAGGCAATATTTTGTTGGATTTCTTGAATGATTGTAGTTCCAAATAAAATCCACTTGTTGACAAACTTTCACCCTTTCTCTGTTTATTATGGTGCTGTCTAGTGGTCCCCTTGTGATCATTTGTTTTCTTGACATTGAGTTGCCATTCACACTGAAGGCTGCTGGTCTTGACCTCTGTCAACAAGTCCTCCTCACTTTCAGCAAGCAAAATGTGCCATCTGCATAGAGCAGGTTGTGTATACTCTTTCCTCCAATTCTGAGGCCTTATCTCTCTTCATGTAGTCCCATTTCTGAGACTCTGCTCTGCACACAGAATAAATGAACACAATAGAAGGATACAACCCTGAACACATTTTCTGATTTTAAACTGATAGTATCTCCTTGTTCTGTTCAAATGGCTGCCTCTTGAACCATATACAGGTTTCCTTTGAGAACAATGAAGTGTTCTGGAATTTCCATTCATCACGATATTATGATCAGCACAGTTGAATGTTCTTACTTTGTTAATAAAACACAAGTAAGCATCTTTTTGATACTCTCTTCATTAAGCCAAGATCTATAAGACATCAGCAATGATGTTCCTGACTCCACATCCATTTCTCAAGCTCCTGACAGCTCCTTATTGATGCGGTGTTGCTGTAATGGTTGACATGTCTTCAGCAAAAGACGTTTTGTGTGTGGAATGAATGATATTTTGGCGGTTTTGCATTCTGTTGAATGATTTTTTTCTTTAAAAAGCAGTTTTATGGACATATCATTCATTTACCAGGCAATTCAATTGTTTGAATATTTTTTAAAGAGTTGTGCAATCATCACCACAATTTTAGAACATTTCCTTCATTTATGTACTCATTGTTATTAGCTCTCTATTCTCACCCCACCACCCACCCCTTACCTAAGGAAGCTATTCATGTTGCTACTGTTGCTATAGATTTACCTATTCTGGATTTAATATAAAGAAAAAGCAGAAAATAATAAAAACTAGGAAAATCTAAAGTGAGTCAAAAGGGAAAACAAATGATAAGATGTAACATTTAATCTAACAATTTCTGCATTAAGACACTCTCTGATGCATTTTGTCTGAGGGTGAGGCTGTCCAAAGTCACCAGCTGGATACTGGTCAGAGGGGATTCACCAGAGGATCGAAACACCTGGGGACTCTGAAATCAGAAGCTGGGCTGTCACTGTCACCCATGCGTTTCTGTAAACAAGGTCCTCAAAATTCGAGCTATAACATAACTTCCCTCTTCTGCTCTTGTGCTTTATTATGACAATCCTTGAGTCACACGGCTTGCTGTGCTTCTTCCATGTGGACTTAGCTAGTACCACATTCGATGGCTGCTTGCTTAAAAGACAAGCATTTAAGATCCCAGATGTTATTCTTTCTGATAGTCAGACAGCGTCTACTTCCTTCACCACCCTTTGCTGCAGCATCCATACCTCCAGTAACTTAAAGGAACCCCCTTTCTTTGGAATGGGCACAAACATTGGACATGGAGGCTGGCAAGTTCCAAGTCTGTGAGTCAGACTAGCAGCTTCAATGGTCTCAAATAGCTTTAGGAATTGATAAATCCCAGATCATCAAATCAGAAGGCAGGCTGTTGACTGCAAACATAAATGAGTTCGAAGTCATCAGCTAAAATGGCAAGCTGCTGATTCTTTAAAGATTCTGTAAAGATTCACAACACACATATATGCATAAATACCCCTGTTTGTAATATGACTGGCCACAGACTCAAGTCCAGATACAGGATCCAGAATGAGCAAAAAGCAGTACATTGACAGAACATCCATGTAAGGTGAGTGGGGCTTTACAAAGTTTGTGGAATTTTTAATTATCTTCTAATTCTCTTTTCCTACACATTTTGGAACCTCCTTTTATAGATAAAAAGCAAACCACATTCTGAAGAATCTACCTTTCAATCAATGGGCAGTTCATAACAGATGTCATCTCGGAGGATGACCACATCAGAAGTGCCAAACCACTGACAATCTTGCCCCTTGACACACAACCTTTGCTATCAAATAAATGACTGCTCTGTTTAAGCCCATGCTTGCAGCCATGCTGTCCATCTGTCTCTCTGAGACTCTTCCTCGTGTTCACCAAGCACAATGCCCTGTTTCAGGGATTGTTTGTTCCTGAGAACATACCAAAGTATGTAAGATGAAGTCTTGCTATCCTCACTTCTAAAAGAATTCTGACTATGAAACTTACTACTATCGAGTCAATGCTCACTCAGAGCGACCCTAAAGGACAGACTAGACCTTCCTTTATGGTTACCAAGGCTGTAAAATCTTTACAAGAGTAGAATGCCTATACTTCTAACTAGATTTGTTTGTTATTTTTCTGGTAGTACATGACTTATCAATATTCTTGGTCAACCCCATTACTCAAAGGCGTCAGTCCCTTTTTAGTCTATTAATTGTCCACCTCTCACTTGCAGATATTGCTGCTGTTGTTGCTAGGTTCAACTCAGTCCGTTCCAACTCATAATGACCCTATGTATAGCAACCAAACACTGCCTGGTCCTGTGCCTCTCTGCACTTGTTCTCATGCTTGAGGCCATGGCTGCAGACACTGTGCCATCCCTCTTATCAAGGGTCTTCCTCTTTTCCATTGCCCCTCTACTTTCCCAAGCATGATGTCCTTTTCCAGAGACTGGTCTCTCCTGAAAACACGCACAAAGTATATGAGCTGAAGTGTCACCATACTTGCTTCTAAAGGGCATTCTGGTAGCACTTCTTCCAAGTCAGATTTATTTGTTTGTTTTTTGGCCATGGTACTTTCAAGATTCTTTACCAGTACCCTAATTCAAATGCATCAATTCTTCTTCAGTCTCTTGAGTAGAATGCTATTCCTTTAAAGGTAGGTCAATTAGACAATAGCCATTGTGTTTAATATATTAGAAACCTTTTGGTGACATTATGTTCATATTTGAAAACCCCCTTTCCACTTCTGCAGAACTTACAGCAATTGGTCTGACAGTGTTTTCAGTTCTTTGAACACTTTCAGGAATTTCATAATTCACTCTTAATGTCTTGTGGAAATTTTGGGTGTGACACAAAGCTGAAACCAATGACAGCGTGTCACTCTCTAGTTGTTTGACACTTTTTCCCTTGGTGCCATATGTTTGCTTACTGAAGTCCAAATGCAGAGAAATAAAAATGTAGTGTTTCATCAAAAGTATAGCAAGCTTTGTGAAATGAATAAATAAATATTAAAAAAAAGTTCTACCTAATTTTTTATACCTATGGACAGAATGAGTATTGCTATGGGGTTTTGGAATACACCATTGTACAGATGAACGTTAAAAAAGAAGAAGGAATACAAATTTGGAATTTGCACATTGGGCAACTGGACAGGCACAAGCCTTAGACTAGAGGAACCCCTGATTACAAGTGTCATTTTAACTTGACTTAGACAAGTGAGTACTTCTAGTGCTTTTAACAACTGAGTCACTGAACTCAGCAAAAACCTGGTACTGATTCTGCTGAACCATTGCGAACCAGTTGCTTTCCACCACTGGAGATTACCTAGAGTCACAACTTCCCTAATGTTAATGTATGTAGTATTCCTTGTTCTGTTTGGACAACTGCCTCTTGATCCATGTACAGGTCCACAGGAGCACAATATGTTCTGGAATTTCCATTTTTTTCAAATTCCTTCATAGTTTTCTACGGTCTACATGGCTGAATGTCTTAGAATAGGCAATAAAATGCAAATAAACCTTCTGGTATTTTCTGTGATCAACCAAGATGCACCAATACCAGCAATGATGTACCTTTTGTCATGTATTCTTCTGAATCTAGCTTAAAACACTAGGAGCTCTCTGTCAATTATTGGTTAAGGATCTTCAGCAAAATTTTACTTACACATGATGTCAGTGATGTGGCGCTATAATTTTAAAAAACTCATTTTATTGGGGGCTAATTCAATGCTTACACAATCCATACATCCATCTGGTGTGTCAAGTACATTTGTACATTAGTTGCCATCATCATTTTCAAAGGATTTTCTTTCTACTTCAGCCCTTGGTATCAGCTTCTCATTTTTCCCCACCCTCCCTCCTTCAAGAACCTATGATAATTTATAAATTATTATTGTTTCTTCATGTATTACATTGACTGAAGTCTCCCTTCTTCCACTTTTCTGTTCTCCATTCCCCTGGGAGGGGACTATATGTAGATCATTGTAATAGGTTCCCCATATCTATTCCCACCTTCCCCTTACTCTCCTGGTATGGCTGCTCTCAATATTGGTCCTGATGGGTTTATCTGTCCTGTATTCCCTGTGTTTCCAGCTCTTATCTGTACTAGGGTACATGCTCTGGTCTTGTTGGATTTTTAAGGTTGAATTGGGATCATGACATTGGGGGGGTGGGGAGAAAGAATGCAAAGGGGGGAAGAAAGCATTAAAGAACTAGAGGAAAGTTGTAGATTCATTGGTGTTATACTGCACCATAACTGGCTTATCTCTTTCTTATGACCCTTCTATAAGGGGATGTCCAGTTGCCTACAGAAGGGCTTTGCGTCTCTACTCTATACTCCTCCTTCTTCACAGTAATATGATTTTTTGTTCTGTGTCTTTCATGACTGATATCTGATCTTATCAACATTTCGTGATCACACAGGCTAGTGTGCTTCTTTCATATGGGCTTTTTTGCTTTTCAGTTGGATGGTCTCTTGTTTATTTTTCAAGCCTTTAAGACCCCAGATGCTATATCTTTTGATAGTCGGGCACCATTAGCTTCCTTCACCTCATTTGCTTATGCACCAGCTTTGTCTTCAGCGATGTTTTGGGAAGGTGATTGCTCTATAATTTGACCTTTTTTGGGGGGGGTCACTTTTATTTGAAATAGATACAAATATGGATCTCTTTCAGCCAAATTGGTCAAGCAATTGTCTTCCTAACTTCTTGGTTAGACAAGTGAGTGCATCTAGTGTTTCATCAGGTTGTTGAAACATTTCAATGGATATTCCTTCAATTTCTGGAGTCTTGTTTTTGGCAATCAGTGCAGTTTAGACTTCTTTCAGTATCACTGATCCTTGATCATATGGTAAATCTTGAAATGGTCAACTAGACTGTCAACTAGTTCTTTTTTTCCTTCTTCTTCAGTTACTTTGTATTCTTTCAACTTCTTTTGAAGCTTCCTGCACCATTTTATATTTTACTCATAGAATCTTTCAATATAATAATTCCAGGCTTGATTTTTCCACCTTGATTTCTTTCAGTTTAAGATACACTGAACCTGTTCTTCTTTTCTAATTTTCAAACTCTAGGTCTTTGCACTTTTCATTATATTTGGCTTTGCCTTCTCAAGCTGCCCTTTGAAATTTTCTGTTCAGTTGTTTGTTATCATTTCTTCCATTTGTTTTACCACAGATACAACCAAGCACAAGTTTCAGATTCTCTTCTGACATCCACTTTCTCTCCTGTCTTCTTTATGGCCTCTCACTTTGTGCATGTATGATATTGTTGATGTCATTCCACAGTTCGTCTTGTCTTCTATCATTCGTGTTCAATGTGGCATATCTGTTTTTGATCCTGGAATTCAAGTGGGATATCTCAAGGTCATATTTTGACATTTGTTGACGTGCTTTACTTTTTTTAAGCTCCAACCTGAACTTACATATGAACAATCAATTGACCTGCCCACAGTTAACCTCTAATTTCCTTGTAGCAGAGGAGGTGATAGAAAATGCCATGACTTGGATCAGACAAATCTATTTCTCAAAGTGACAGGTTGACTCTTTAATACTTTTAAGGGAACTATTTGAAGTAGATTTGAGTACTGTTAAAACAAAAATTACGGAGCCTTGGCAGTCTAGCAGTGATGTGTTGGGCTGCAATCTACAAGTCAAAAATTATGTTCAGCCAATCGGAGAAATCAAAGATGACTAGATATGTGATCTGCAAATCAAGGTATCATTTGGATGACAGTTTTAGAAATATTCCCCAATAATAAGAATTATCAAAATTCTCATGCTAAATCTTCTTGGCATTGTCATGGGGAAGAACAGTGGGAAAGGAACTTAAAAGATTTTGATACTGCATTGTCTTGAAGAACAATTAAAACAATCACAAAGTCTACAATTAGAGTAAAATAAGATTGTAAACAGCTAAACCTTTCTCTTTGACCTTGGGGATCTGTTTCGCTAAATTAATCGAATTCTCCAAAAGAGCACAATTCCTCAGGAAAAACCCCCTTACTGGTTTATCTGGGCCATTGTTTGGCTCAAAGGTGGTTTTCAGTAATCAATTGTTCCAAGGTTCAAAGGGACATGTAATAGCAACCTCCATGATTACCAGAATTGGATTCCAGAAAACGGGAAACTTTGTGTCAGTACTCTACCTCGATCAAAGGGATAAGCAACTTTCTGCCTACTGAAAACAAGCTCCCTTAAGTTCCCACAGTCAGATTAACCCACTAGTCTGGCCTAAGGGCGTTACGTCAGGTTTTTCTAGACACACCACACATACTGATCCTCCTATAGTGAAAATTCATAATCAAAAAGAACTGCCACCCACTTGGAGCTGGCACCCTTTTACTCATTCCTTTTCACTTTTAGTCTTAAAGAGGAACCCACACAACAAAAATGAAGAATGCAGAGTAATGTGTGGTGCAAACATTTCCAAGTGCTCTCATTAACAGCCTCAAGAATGGTAAGACGGCAAAAAGGGGGAATCGGTTATAAGGATCTAAATAGAACCTACCACCCTGAGGTACCGACAACAGGGAAGTGGGTGGAGGGAGACATCAGACACTGTGCAATGCGACAAAATATCACAATTTATAAATTATCAAGGTTTCATAGGGGGGGGGGGTAGTAGAGAAGGAGTTCAAAAAGGAGAAGCTAATACCAAGGACTTAAATAAAAAGAAAATGTTTTCAGAATGATGATGGCAACAAATGTACAGATGAGCTTTGCATACAATGGATGAATGTATGGATTGTGATAAGAGTTGTATGAAGCCCCAATAAAATGATTTTTTTTTAAAGAAAGGTAAGCTGAGCTGATGTGTGTGCATGTACAGGGATGAAGGTAGGGTGAAAATAAAAATAAAGCTGTGCAAAGTAAGAAAATGGGGCTGAACCCTGGTGCATAGTGGTTGAGTACCAGACTGTGGCTCACGGGGCTGTTGGTTCAAATCCAGCAGCAGCTCTCCAGGAGCAAGGCTGGGCCTCCCACTGCCACCAGAGGGCAATGATGCCCCCCCAAAAATAAAAAAGTAAGAAAATATCTATCAACATAAGATAGAGGTGTGATAAAGCAAAAAATGAAAGCAAGAATAAGGAGAAAGATATAATTCGAAGAGCATTCCTGAATATCAAGTTCCTACACAATAGTAGTTTTGAAATAGAAGGGAAGAAATAACCAATTAAATCATCTAAGGAAAGCTGGCAAGACTGGAAAACATGAGTTTTCAGAATGTATGAACAAAGAAACCCTAAAACCTTCCAGAGATAAAAGAAAAGCCCCAGAGATCAGGAGTCTGAAAAGCATCAGGTTTCTCAACAACTGTTGTGCCAATGAAATAATGCATTTGAAACGCAAAAGAAGTGGGATTTCCACTTAACATTCTACCAAATTATCAATCCAATGGGATAGTTGATTGAAGGTATTTTTAGAGATGCAAAATTTCAGAACCATTTTTTACTGAACACACTCCCTTTCTCAAGAAGCTTTTAAAGATATGATACTCTAAAAAATAAAACAAACAATGAAAATGTTGCAAAATGAATACAGGAAATATGCGACCAAAGAGAAATTGGAAATCCTAGAAGATGGTGGATCCTATGCATTGAAGGTAGGGGACTCAAAGTAGGGACTGGTCAGTTTCATCATTCCGCTAGGTCTAAAATAAGTCACCTCAGAAGCAGAATGGGAAGAATTTCACTACCATCAAGAATGAAGAGCTAGAAGGAGAGCATGTCCTCTGGACACCAAGATTTCTTTGCTGAACCTCTTCAATCCAGGAGACAGAGAGCTATGACACCAGCGACAGCAAGGGACAGTGAGCAGTATCAGAGAAGTGGCAGCAACTGAGACAGAAGAACCAAGAAGAACCTGAGCAGGACAGTTGGATTCCCAGACAACAGTGTGAGAAAGCTAGCTTTCCCCTGAAATGTAGGCAACAGTCAGCAATTGAGACTGCCTTTCTGGTGTCTTCGACTCACTGAAATCAGAAAAAACAGGGAATGCAGATGTACTTTGGAATTTACACGTTAAGAGTCACATATAGTTGGTCAATATAAACTTGAATTTCAGGGTATTATGGGAAACAACTATTGACCATGAGCAAGCCAGCAGAGCAATATGTCTTAGACCAGTCTCAGGATGTACTTCTTGACTAATGAGACAGCAGGGGCTAACTTGTAATCAGTAAGAGTCAGGTAAATGAGAGAATATGCTTAGCTTTATCTGGCCCCTGTAAGTGATATCCATAGTCAACATATTTGTCTTTGAACAATTAAAATTCATTAGACCAACTGCAATTAGTGAGGGTTTTCTGGTTTTGTTTTGTTTTTTTTTCTAGTCCATTAAATAAAATAATGTATGTTACATGAAGGCCTTTAAGGAGGAGGTGATTGATGAAGTGACTTGCCACCAAGACTTTAATCAGGGCAAGTGATGCTTGCCAATGCACGGAGCCAGAGCTGAACACCACTGGACTGAAGATGGATTGAGTGTGTACTCTGCAAAGGTTCACATGCTCAAACAGGGCAAAGGCAAGGGGTCACAGAGCAGAGAACTAAAAAAAAAAAAAAAAGCTTTGACAAACTTGCCCCAGCAGGACTTGAGACTGAGACCTTTGGGATGTCTGAGAGCCTAGCTGAGAAAAGGCTACCTCAAGGGAAGAATTGCATTCTGCATATCCCTGACCCTAAACTGTAACTGCCAATTTCCCTAGTAAAACTCATAATCATGAGTGAAGTTTGTGAGTCCTAGGTGGTCATTGGAATGAAATATCAAATCAGTTGAGGAACAGTTGGTGTCAGAATTGGTAAAGAAGGTTGGCGAGTTAGGGCATATCTGAAATATGAAACAGCCTGGGCTGATGCTGAGTTTGATTTCACTTTTCCCTTGTGAAGTCAGAAGAAATCAGATGCCACCTCCAAGCCATTGTGATAGTAATCTTATTCACCATTAGAAAAGAAGAAAAGAAACACACCAGGCAATGCGGTCAAGACGTTTGAAAGAGCCAACAACTTAAATGATGATCACCCTCCACAAAGGAGGAAAAGAAGGGAGAGGCGTCCACAGGATTGCAAGTGTATGAGAGCATTATGAATATTCATGGGAAAATCCAAAAGATATTGCAAAAAAAAATCATTGGAACTAATTGAAAGTGTAAATTGGCAGATACAATATCAAAGTATAAAAATCAATTGGATTTCATTACATTAACAGAGAATTTTGAAAAAGAGAGTTCTGAAATAGAACTCAGGAAAATAAGACCATGAACAAAAGCCACAGAAAAATATTAAATAATTAGTAATAAATATAGCCAGAACAATGACCAAAAATAAACTACAAAGCACTACTTAGAAACAAAAAGAGATCTACATAGATGGAAGATTATATCATGTTCCTGGTTAGGAAGATTTAACATTGTGAAAATGATATCTACATATAAAACACATGGACATCACTGTAGAAGGTTTTAAAAGGATGGAAAAATAATCATCAACTTAATGGAAAAGAAGGAGACACTGGATAAACCAAGCACTCTCAAATAAGGGCAAAATAAGAGTCCTCTTCCAAAATCTACTGCACAGCCACAGTAGTCCAGACTGGTATCTATTCAACGGCAGACACATCAACCAATGAAACAGAACTGAGAGCCTAGAATGAAATCCATCCACCAATGGACAGCTGATCTTCGACAAAAGGTTGAGACACATTAAATGGGGAAGGAAAAGTCTTCCTAACAAACTTTACTGGCAAAACTAGATATTTACAGAAGAATGAAATAGGACCCATATTTCACACCATATACAACAATGAACTCGAAATGGGTATGGGGGAGGGGAAAAAATGGGTCAAAGACCTGTATTTTAAGCCTAAACCTAGAAAGACCATCAATGACAAAGATATGGACAAATTTATGGTCATAAAATCACTTGTATAAATACAAAAGCACCTGAAAGCGTACAACTAGCAAATGACAAAATAGAGGAGTGGGACCTCCTAAAAATTAGACAATTGTGGAATCACACCACCACTTATTGGTCAGTTTGTGGCTTTATGATGACTTTTGTATTGCTGTGCTGCTGGAAGCTATGTCACTGGCATTTCCAATACCCTATATCCACAGTTTCAGCAGAGCTTCTTGACTAAAACAGACTACAAAGAAGAAATAGGCTGTCCAATTCTGAGCAATTGAACTGAGGTTTTCAGTAGCTACTGGAAACCTTAGGAATAGCAGTTCATATTAACAGATACAAAGACCCTTAAGGATAGAAGCAGGACATTGTCATTTATAGTGGCAGATTGAGTCTCTCTGGTAAGAAGGCACTCAGAGAGAGCTGCCTTTGCAAAGTAGTTGACTATGGTTATGTGGATGGAATAAAGCATTCAAGACATTCTTTTGTTGATAGCCATGATTCAAAGTGAGAAGAAACACTTGAAAATATCTGTTACTAATGGGAAGTTGGCAGATACAAAGTGTGAATCTAGGAAAATAGAAGTCATCAAAGATGAAAATGAAACAATTTGATTTCTTAGGCATTAGTGAGCTGAAATGGAAATTAAGTGGTAGTGGTTATTTTGAATGAGACTGGTATGCAGTATATTATGGTGGGATGACACTTTCAAGAAGAATAGTATCCCATTCACCATCAAAAAGAACATTTCAAGATATATCTCAACTACAATACTGTCTTAGAGACTTGAAGACAAACAAAAGGCCATCTAGCTGAGAAATAAGAAAGCCCATACGGAAGAAGCACACCAGCCTATGTGATCATGAGGTATCAAGCATCAAAGAACAAAAGTTCATATCTTTGTGATGAGGGGGAATGCAGAGTGAAGACCCAAAGCTCATCTGAGGCAATAGGGCATCCCCTTACAGAAAGGTCACGGGGAGGAGACGAACTAGTCACAGTGTAGTAAAGCACTGATGAAGCATACAAGATCTTGAATGCTTCCTCCCTCCCACTATCGTGATCCCAATTCTACCTTACAAATCTGACTAGGCCAGAGGATGTACACTGGTACAGATCAGCTCTGAAAACACAGGGACTCCAGGACTGATAAACCTCTCAGAGCAATAATGAGAGTAGAGGTACCAGGAGGGGAAGTGGAAGGTGGGGGAGAAAAGGGACCTGATCACAATGATCTATATGTAACCCCTCATGCTAGACAGGGTTCTCTAGAGAAACAAAACCAGGACACTTGTAATTCTTTTTATATATTTTTAAATAGAAGGATAAATAAAATAAATAGTTAACTAATCTATAAAGCAGTACAAATGGCTTGGTACAACTCACATGCGTGAGACAGATAGTAGACTGGCAGTCCTTGGAGTCTTGAGGGTCACTGAATAGTCCTCTGTAGAGTAATTCAGGCTATCCAGCCACAAGCAGCAAACAGCAAAGCAGGTCACCAGCAGTCAGTCAGATGACAGAGTCCAACAGTCCCCAGCTCAAGAGAGGTATTTGACGAAGCAGGGCTTGAAGGAACCTCAACTCACAGCAACACAGTCCACGATTAGGTGTCCCATGAGTAGTGTCGCTTGGAGATCAAGACTTAGGACAAACAAGGCGGCTGGCTGGTCTGAAGATACAAGAGCAAGATGGCAAGGGTGGGGTTTGCCCAGTCATTTCTATCTCTGCCCTTCAATTGATCTTACGTGTTCATTAGCCATGTAGTCACAACCAACCAACCTATCATCTTCAGTCATGTTGGCACAACAAGGTTACCTATCACATCCCCTCCTAAGAGGATGGGCAACAGATGGGTAAAGGGAGACATCGGACAGTATAAAAAATAGCAATTCATAAATTATGAAGGGTTTGTGAAGGAGGGAGAGGGAAAAGTGTGCTGATACCAAGGGCTCAAGTTGAAAGAAAATGCTTTGAGAATGATGATGGCAACAAATGACATAATGGATGTATATATGCATTGTGATAAGAGTTGTGTGAGTCCACAACAAAATGATTTAGAAAACAAGAAAAAAAGTATTACATTATCTATGGTAGGATAATATCTGCATGCATACAAGGAAATCCAGTTAATATAACTGCTACTCAAATTTATACACCAACCACTAAAGCTGGTGATAAAGAAACTGAGGAATTCTACCCATTTCTTCCATCTGATTTCATCAAACATACAATGAAGATGCTTTGAAACTACTGATGTAAAGACCCAGAACAAAAAATCATATCAATATGAATGAGGAATAGAGGGTGGAGACCCAAACTCCACATGTAGACAAATGGACATCCTCTTACAGAAGGGTCACAATAAGCAGATGAGCCAGTCAGGGTTCATTACAGCACCTATGAAACATACACCTTTCCTCTAGTTCTTTAATGCTTCCTTTCCCCACCTCCCACTAGCATGACCCCAATTCAATCTTAAAAATTAAGACCAGAGTGTGTATACTGGTACAAATGAGAACTGGAAACACAGGGACTACAGGACAGCTAGGGAACCCCTCACCTAAAATTGAGAATAGCAATACCAGGAAGGGAAGGTGAAGGTGAGGGGGGAAAAGGAGAACCTGTCACAATGATCTACATATAACCCTTTCCGTGGGTCACAGACCACAGAAAAATGCATGAAGGGAGGCATTAGTCAGTATAAGACAAGAAAAATAATAATCTATGAATTATCAAGGATACATGGAGGTGGGAAGGTAAAGGAGGGAGGGGAAAATGAGGAGCTGATATCATGGGTTCAAGTGGAAAGAAAATGTTTTGAAAATGATGATGGCAACATATGTACAAATGTGCCTAACACATGGATGGATGGATGGATGGATGGATGGATGGATGAATGGATGAATGGATGGATTGTGAAAAGAGCTTTATGAGCCCCCATAAAAGGGTTTTTAAAAAGCTATTGATGATTGGAATATGGAATTTGGAAATAAAGAGGAAATAACAGTAGTTGAAAAATATGATCTTAGTGACAGAAATAAAGCTGGAGATAGCACGCTGGAATTGTACAAGACTAACAACTTCTTCATTGTAAACACCTTTTCTAACAATACAAATGGTACTCTACAAGACTTCTTCACACGAGATGCACAGAAAGTAAGTTGGTTCTGTCTGTGGGAAGAGAAAGTAAGTAGCTCAATGTCAGCTACCAAGATGAGGACAGGGGCTGACTGTGGAACACATTATCATTGTTCATATGTAAATCCAAGTTCAAGTTGAAGGCAGTCCCAAACAATCCAGGAGAGCTAAACTATGACCGTGAGTCCATGCCACCTGAGTTTTGAGAACATCTAAGAGGAGGTTTGGATCATTGAACATTCATTACAGATGACTTGAAAAGCTGGGAGATGCCATCAAGAACACCACATAAGAAGAAGGGAAAAGGTCTCTGAAAAGACTGGAAAGAAAGAAAAGATCAAAATGGATGTGAGAAGACACGCTGGAACTTGCTCTTGATCGTTGAGTTGTTTCGTTCGGTGCCACCGAGTCAGTTCCAGTTCATAGACCAACAAAGCAAACATTGCCCAGTCTGGTCTTCCTCACAATGGTTGCGCTTGAATCAATTGTTGCAGCAACAAAGGTGCCAATCCTTATTCTTATCCTTGTGGTTTTTGCTGCCTCTCTTCCAAGTCTGATGTCATTTGCTAGGTGCTGTTCTATGTTGATAACATGCCCAATGGATGTGAGACTAAGTCTTCCATCCTTGTTTCTATGGACTATTTGGCCTGTACTTCTTCTGTAATCATAAAGTAGCTAAAGCTAGTAGAAGAACTGGAGAAATAAAAGAGGTGGATGGAAAATTTCAAAGAGTAGCTCAAGAAAAAAACAGTGAAGCATTTACAATGAAATGTGAAAAAAAACTACTTGGAGACAAAACTGGAAGAATGCTGTTAGCATATTATAGGGCCCCTGAATTATCTAATGTTGCTCTTCTTGCAAAGTCCAACCAAAACACCTTTTCCTGCATGGAAAGAAGATAGGGGAAGATACTGTCGTCTTCCTTCATATAAAATGAGTCCTCTGAGAAGAAGGAGGAGGGATTTCATTATCAGCAAGAGCCAGAAATAGATCAACTTCTCCATACCAGAGAGTCTGTGGAGTGAACCTCCTGAACCATTCGAGAAGACAGCTGTGTCAATAAATGAGAAGCAGAACCAGGAGTCAGAGCATGGGACAGATTAGTGGACTTCCCTGCTCACAGAACAAGTAAAGCAGGTTGCTTTTGTGCAGCAAGCTGGCTGGTGGACTGGAGTGCCTTTGGACTGAGGCTTACTGGCATGCATTGATTCTGGGCTATTAATTCGGGGAGCTATATTTGCTGACGCCCAAGCCTGAGTTGCATGGCTTTGTGTTGAGAGTACGGCAGAGTGGTATGCCCCTTTGAACATTTATTAGCAGACCTGAAGAACTCAATAACATATCCTGGTAACCCTATCCTGAGCCTTTCTCACTATCATTATAGTCCTTAACTTCCTTCATAAACCCTTGCATCATGAATTTCATCTGTGAACTCTCTATAACCATTGTAATAAATATTAGAACCTAGGATTAAGTAGAGAATACCAATTAAGATAACACCTTAAGTTGAAAGAACTGAAGGAAAAAGTCATGCCTTTAAGTGAAATACGAAAAGATTCAATGGCAAAGTTTCGAGCAATGTAGGAAGCATCAAGCGATGATGAAAGGAATGCACAGCTGCTGTAGCAAAAAGAACTAGTGGACATTCCATTATTTCATTTCAAGAGGTACCATATGATCAAAAACTGATGATATTCAAAGTCTAATGCACTGAAAGCATTAGGAAAAAACAAGGCTGTACAATCTGATGAAATATCAACTACAGTTTTTCAATAAGCTGATGAAAGCATTCACTCACCTATGTCAAGAAATTTAGAGGACAGTTACCTGGCCAACCGACTAGAAGAGATATTTGCTTGCGTGCATTTCAAAAAAAAAAAGTTAACTGAACAGAATGTGGAAATTGTCTAACTATTTAAATGATATCACATGTAAGCAACATTTTTCTGAAGATCATTCAGCAATAGTTGCAAAAGCACATCAACCGAGAGTCACCAGATATTCAAGCTGGATTCAGATGAGCACATGGATCAAGGAATTATCATTGCTGATATCAGATGGATCTTGGCTGAAAGAAAAGAATACCAGAAAGAAAAGCTTATTTATGTTTTATTGACTCTATAGAGGCATTCGACTATGTGTTATGAAAAACTACAGATTGCCTTTAGAAAAATGAGAATTCCAGGACTTAATTGTGCTCATCAGAATCTGTCCTGAACCAGGAGGCAGTCCCTTGGCCAGAACAAGGGGATGTTGCACGGTTTACAATCAGGAACGAGGTGCATTAGGGTTATCTCCCAAAGTGGGATTCTCTGAAGAATGTGGCATCATGATGGGAGGAAGGTTCAATCACAATCTGCTTTTTGCAAGTGGCCACCACGAGTCCATCAGTTTGTCATTCGATAGTGGCTTCTGTGCTGCTAGGATGCTGGTGGCTACGCAGCTGGTATTTCAAATGCCAGCAGGGTCATCCAAAGTGAACAAGTGGAACTGAATAATACGATTAAGAGGAATGGTGTGGCATTAACTGTCAAACAGGTAAATGGAAAATTAATCATGAAATATAATGCTTTTGTGTTACCATAGTATCAATCTTCAAGGAAATCCAATCAATACAACTATTATTTTAATTGATGCATCAATCATAAGCGTATGGAGCAATTGTAAATACCATTGCTTGGGTTAGGAACACCTTAAGTATCATCTTGCTTTTTAATACTCCAACGAGACCTCGTGCGACAGATTTACCCAATGCAAGATAGGTAAAATTGAAATGGACTTGGAGTGGTTAGTGAAAAACAAGTGCATCTCAAACAAAAACCCATGAAAAGTAAACAAAATCTGAAAGACTACATCTTTGCATCCTTTCTTCCAAGGAACATCATTTGTATTTCTTCCAAGAAAATTGGTTTCTTTTAGACAGCCAAGGAACTTTCAATAATTTTCTCCAGCACCACAATTAAAATGCATCAATTGTTTGTTGGTCTTCTTTATTTAACGTCCAATTGTTACATGCATATGAGGCCATTGAAAATACCATGACTTGAGGCAGATGCATTATAATTCTCAAGGCAACACCCTTGTTTTTCAAGATTCTAAAGAGGTTTCTTACAGCAAGTTTATCTAAAGCAATGCATCTTTCACATCTTGACTGCTGCTTCCATGAGAATTGATTTTAATTTATCATTGCTAAAGATGTTTTCCCAGTCTGTGGACTCTCTTACTACTCTTTTGGTGAATCTTTCGATATACACAGGTGTTTTATCTTCAGTCTATTCCACTTGTCTATTTGTGTCTCCTCTGTGTTTGTGTCCTCCCCTATTTCTGACAGCCTATGTGATGACAAATCAGATAAAGGCCTTATTACTAAAATCTACAATACCCTAATAGCTTCCAAAAAGAGAAAAACTAACTGCCCACTGAGGAGGTGGGCAAAGGACCTGAACAGAAGTTTCACAGAGGCAGAAAAAACATATGAGAAAATGTTCCTGATCATTAGTCATAAGAGAAACGCAAATTAAAACAGCAATGAGATACCACCTAACACCTTAAGGATACCCCAATTCAAAAAATCAGAATGCAATAAGTGTTGGAGAGACTGTGGAGAAATAGGAACTCTGATCCACTGCTGGTGGTCCTGTAGGTATGTGCAACCACTACGGAAATCGATTTGGTGATATCTAAAACAGATGGAAATTGAACTACCGTATAACACTGCAATTCCCTACTGGGCATATACCCAGAAGAGGCAAGCAACAATCACGACCAGACATCTGTGCTCCAATGTTCATCACAGCACAGTTCACAATTGCAAGGAGTTGGAAACATCTGATGAATGGATTTCCATCAACTGATGAATGGACTAAAAATCTGTGGAACATATATACAATGGAGTACTACGCATCTCTGCAAAGCTGTGATGAATACATGAAGCATATCACTACATGGGAAGAACTGGAGGAAATTATGCTAAGTGAAGTTAGCTAAGTGCAAAAGGACAGGTACAACTTGAGTCCGCTGAGGTAGCTTAATTTTAAAAGTATGGAAAGGGGGTATCGGGAAAAAGCTGCTGTATACAGAAATAACTGGAGAGAGGCCCAGGTATTATGGCAGGGGCCAGACCAAATCCAGGCCTATATATGGTAGCCAACTGGTGTTGGGGGATGGGGTAATAACCTACCCAAGGGGAGAGTATTTATATCTCCACAGGGAAAGAGGGACCAAACTTAAACCCAGTGTTCCAGGATGTGAATTGTGACAGCAGGGTGCGGGAACCAGTGGAGGGGTCTGAGCATACAGCCCTGATCCCAACTACAGGAACAGCAGCCTCTCCCCCAGGGGAGTTTGCCTCCCCCAGGGGAGATCAACACTGAAGGTGCAGCTTGGGGAGTGAGATATGCCTGACCAGAACACATGAGAACAAATGAAGGGGGAGGAAGAGGGAATGAAGTGCATCCTAGCCCACCAAACCTTCAAGACAATATTTCCACTCAGAACAGTCAATGCACAGATAGGATCATATGGCTAGTTCCATTATGAAATACTACCCTCGCTGACCCAAGGTCATTCAGGGTCACCAGTGGAGAAACAGGGTCAGGATTATACCCGGTCTGACCCAACCACACCATGGCAAAACACTAAGGGTATGCAACAGAGCATGAAGTTCCAGATGGAGTGACAAGGATATACTCTGGGGCCAGGGTGTGGCACCCCATCCTACTCAACTGCGTAGTAACAATGAAATATGCAATGTTCCTCTAGTTATCAAATGCTTCCTCCTATCCACTATCATGATCCCAATTCTACCAGACAAATCCAGCTAGAACAAGGGATGTACAATGGAGTCAGAAACATGGGGAATTTAGGATAGATGATCCCTCAGAACTAGTGGTGGGAGTGGTGATACTGGGAGAGTGGAGGGATGATGAAATAGAAAGGGGGAATCAATTTCAGAGATCTACATATAATCTCCTCTCTGGGGTACGGACAATAGGGAAGTGAGTGGAGGGACACATTGGACAATGGACAATATGAAAAATAATAACAATTTGTAAATTATTAAAGGTTCATGGGGGAGGGGTGGAGGAGGGAAGAGAAATATGGAGAGCTGGTACTGGGAGCTTAAGTGGCAGGATGTTTTGACAGTGATATTGGCAACAAGTGTGCAAGTGTGGCATGCAAACAATGATGTATGGATGGTTCATGATGGGAGTTGCATGAGTCCTCAATAAAATGATTCATATTTTAAAAAAAAGGAGGGGAAAGAGGAGTTTATACCAAGGGCTCAAGTAAAAATTATTTGGAAATTGGCGACATGTGTACAAATATGCTTAATACAAATGATGTATTGAATGTTATAAGAGCTGTAAGAGCCCCAATAAAATCATTGAAAAAAAGTGATTTTGAATCCAAACAAGAAAAGATATTTGAAAATTTCAACTTTTTTGCCATTTAGCGTGATGTTTCCTATTAGTCAGTTGGTAGGATTGTGGTCTTCTTTACATTCAATTGCAATGGATACACTTTGTTTTCTTTTAAAGTTTTTATGAGTTCAGGTAGGAGATACATATCAGAACACCATTTTTTACATTCAATAAGTTAAACAATTTAGGGAACCTCCCCATGGCATACACTATCCCCCTCCACCTTTAAAAATCATTTTATTGGGGTTCATATAACTTTTATCACAATCCATATATCCATCCATTGTGTCAAGCACATTTGTACACTTGCTGCCCTCATCATTCTGAGAACATTTGCTTTCTACTTGAGCTCTTGGTATCAGCTCCTCATTTTTTCTCCTTGCTCCCTGTGCCTCCCATGAACTCTTGAAAATTTATGAATTATTATTATTATGTCATATCTTATACTATCCAACATCACCCTTCACCCACTTTTCTGTTGTTCATCTCCCAGGGAAGAGGCTATGTGTACATTCTTATAATCAGTTTTCCCTTTCTTCCCCACCTTCCCTCTACCTTCCAGGTATCACCACTCTCACCACTAATCATGACTGGATCATCTGTCCTGGATTTCCTGTATCTCTAGTTTCTATCTGTACCAGTGTAAATTCTCTGGTCTTGCTGAATTTGTAAGGTAGAATTGGATTATGATAGTGGGGGGAAGAAAGCATTAAAAAACTAGAGGAAAACTGAACATTTCATCATTGCTGTACTTCCCCTGACTGGATAGGTGTAATTCTTTGATTTCTTTATCACTAGCTTTTGAGGTTGGTGCATATATTTAAATAATAGTTGTAATGATTGGATTTCCTCGAAGGTGGGTAGATATAATCCATTCACAAACAGCATTACACTTTATGACTGATTTTGCACTGACCTTTCTGACAATGAATGTTGCATCATACCTCCTGATTGTGTTATTCCCAGCATAGTAAATCATATCATCTTCTGTTTCAAAACAGCCAATACCAGTTCCTTTCAGCTCACTAATACCTAGGATTTCCATCGTTATGTGTTCCAGTTCATTTTTTTAGACTTCCAATTTTTCTCGATTCATACTTCACATGCTCCATGTTCTAATCATTTACAGATTTTTTTGCAGCCGTTTTCTCCCTTGGGTTGTGCCCCATCAGCAAATGAAGATCCCAAAGGCTCCACTCCCAGAGGTCCTACCAAACTTATGTCACCATGATTGATTCCACTCTGAGAAATCAGCTACTCCTGGGTTGAATTTTGAGTACCTTCCAACCAGAGGTGATCATGCCCTGGCGCTATGTCTGGTAATGCTCTGCTTCCATTCATTAGGTCTTTTAGTATCTGAAAAGTTTTGAAGCTATGTAAAAGTTTTTCAATGACTCCTTTCTCCAAGGTAAGGAACGGAGTTCTTTGTTCTTACTCTGGAAGGTCCTCTGAAACCTGTTCACTTTGCTTGCATTTGAAATACCAGTGGCAAAGCTTCCAGCATCACAGCAACATACAAATCACCATAATATAACAAACTGACAGACAAATGATAAAGTGGAGGGTATTTTAATAAAATGGAGGTGTATTGACAAAAAAAGAAATTCTTCAACAAAATAGATCGACAGAGTTGCTGCAACAAGGGGTTCAGGCAAAGAAACTATTGTGAGGATGGTTCAGGACTGTGCAGTGTTTGGTTCTGTGATGCATGTGGTCTCTATGGGTTTGTGGCAGTCACCTAATCTGGTGTCAAGTTGAGGATTAAAAGTGTGGCTGTGGAATCTAGTCTGGCAATCTGGAGATAGCTAATGAGGCCTGTGTGGGCATGGCTTTCTCCTGAGATTCTGGGGGATTTGACTGTATTTTCCCCTTGGGATGCGAGACACTCACCACTCAGTCCCTTGAAGATGCTCTACTGAAAAGACACAAGCCTGACTCCCTGGGAGACATTGCAGCTGACAAGACACATGGCAGCATGCTGATAGACCCTGAGCTCTGAAAACTGGAGGAGCCACAAAGAGACCCTGCTAGTACTGACCGAGGACTTTTTACCCACTGACCTGTGATCTACCTGCATTTGGCATCATTGCATGTGTTCTGTGAGTCTGAAGAGGACTTTGTGGATTGCCGCTGGACATAGACGCTATCATCGGACTTGTGGGCTTGATCTGGACTGGACTGGGATGTTTTCTCAATGTTCATTTCCTCTTGAATATAAGCCTCTTTCTTATTTACATATGTGTGACTATGGGCTTGTTTCTCTAGTCTACCCGGACTAACACAAGTTGGAACAGACTCAATGGCACTTAACAACAACAGCAACAGCAACAACAGCAACAACAATAACCTATGAATGTCAAGGTGGACAAATGAATAAGGAAGACCAAGAAAAATTGATGCATTTGAACTATGGGACTGATGGAGAATATGGAAAGTACTGTGGATTGCCCAAAAAAAGAGGAAAAAGAAAAACAAATCTATATGGAGAAAGGACCACTGGAATGGTTCTCAGAAACAACGATGGCAAGGCTTTGTCTCATGCATTCAGGAAAACGCAGTCCTGGGAAAAGACATCATGTGCGGTAAAGCAGCAGGGCAGTGAGAAAAGTGAAGACTCGCGAGAGGAGAGGGCAGGTTGACACAGCAGCTACCACAAAGGGCTCCAAGGCTACCCTTGTGAGGGTGGCGCCAGTTTGAGCGGTGTTTCCTTCTGCTGTGCATGGAGTTGCTACACATCAGCGTCCACGTGACAGCGCCTAGCAACAACGTGCGTGCACCAGCAGAGTAACAAGAGAGCCCACGGACGGAGGGAAATGTTTACAAAATGAGAAAAAGACAAATAATCCGATTTTTAAATGGGCACAGAATACGAACAGACCCTTCATCGAAAAAGACATGCAGGCAGCCAGCAAACACATGAAGAAACGCTCAGTATTGGCAGCCATTAAAGAGATGCAAATCAAAACGAATCATTTTACCGCTGGAAGTAGTAAAGTACCAAAAAGTACAGGACAGCAAACACTGGTAAAGGTGGGGCTAGGCTTTCACACCGCTGTGGGAACTACAACATGGTGCAACCATTGTGAAAAAAACACATAGTGTTTTCCCCAAAATTTGAAAATAGAAATCTTGTCTGATGCAGCTAATCAACTATTTGATTGCTCCCAGAGAAATAAGAGCAACAAGACCAAAAGGCATATGCGTGCCTTTTCCCACAAGTGCACTATGCGCAATAGCAAAAGGTCGCAACCTAAATGCTCCTGGACAGAAGAATGGATATACATGTGTTGGGATACACACACAGGATACTGCACAACGTTAAAGATAACAATGACTCTATCAAACACTTAGAACCAGGATGAACCTGGAGGACATTATGCTGAGTGAGATCAGTCAGTCCCTACAAAAGGGCAAAGACTCTATGAGACCACTTATAAAAAAAGAAAGAAAAGGTCCTCCTTTCAATCCGTTATAAAGTCATTTTCGTTTTTAATGTTTTCTACTTTCTTTTCAATGGAGGTGTTTCCTCTCTTTTGCTTTCTTACCACTGCTAGTGTTTCTTTTATTTTTGTATCATTTTCTGTATATGAAACCCAAGGTAGGCAAATTGATAAAGACAATAGCTGAGCTAATAATTGCCTGGGGGCCTGGCAGGGGAAGGTAGGGAAAATGGGAAGCCAACAACCAGGAGGATGAGAAAGAAGGGAATGTTCTAAAATTGATAGTAATGGTGATTTCATAAAATGATTTCACTATTACATTATATGACACGTGAATGAAAGGCCAACAAAATTATCTTTAAAAAGAAAGAAAGAAAGAAAAGTCACTTCATGGTTATCAAAAGTAGGAGAGGCAGTCACTGCCTAGAGGGTAGACCTGGGAAACAATACACAAGAAAGAGGTTTATGAAATCACTAAATACACAAAAGCCCTGGTGACATGGCGGTTGTTTGGGGCTGCGATGAGAAAGATGAGACTTTCTCCTTTGATAAAAAGACAAGGTGCTCTACTTCCATAAGAAGGTAAGCTGCTCTACTTCTATCAAGAGCTACAGTCTAGAGAAGGCACAGGGGCACTTCTCCCCTCGCCTACAGGGACATCACGACTCGGGATTGACTGAATGGGCCTTTATGAGTTGGAATCCACTGGCCAGCAGTGGCTTTGAAGTTTGATCTATGTACTCAACTAAGTGCTTCTCAGAAGCTCTTTATCACTCTTCACAACTCTCTGTTGGTGCTGTAATTCTAATTTAACTCTGATGAAGACTAAGGCTCAGAAAGGCTATATAATGCACCCACGATGCCATCCAACCAGAACAACAGAGATTTAGCCACAGGGAGTTTTATCCCAGAGCTGTACTTTGAGAGGAGAGGAGGTTTCTTTGGGGAATTTTCTAGAGTATCTAGTTAAACCAACATTTGCCTGCTCTGTGCTTTCCTGAAATAAGAGAACAGATGACAAGATTTTGTAACCCTTGCATAATCCATAAAGACAATCAAGATTTAAACAGAACTCACTACCATCAGTGTGTCCATTCTAATGCACAGTGATCGTGTAGGACAGAGGGTTCCAGCATTGTAGCTTTGGGGAGGCTCCAACACTGTAGCTCTTATTACCATCGAGTAGATTCCAAATTGTTGTGAACATTCAGTTTAGGGTAAAGTTGTCCTGTGAGTTTCTGAGACTAGAACTCTTCAGGGCACTGGTTGTTCAACCTTTCTAATGCCTCGACCCTTTAATACAGTTCCTCATGTTGTGGTGTCACCCCCCCCCCCCCCAACCATACAATTATTTTCATTGCTACTTCATCAACTGTAATTTGCCACTGCTATGAAGTGGACAACCCCTGTGACAAAGTTGTTCGACCACCCATAGGTTGAGAACCGCTGCTTTAGGGAAATAGAAAGCCATGTCTTTCTCCCATAGAGCAGGGGTAGTTTTGATATGTGGACCTTTCTGTTAGGACCCAACTGGTTGTGGAGTAGAAAGTTTCATCTTTCGATTGTGGAGTGACTCTCTTTTCTTACTGCTGACCGCAGGATTAGCTGCCCAGCTGGCACGATGAGGCCAGCAAAATTTAAAGTTGGCTAACTAAACTTTCAAGTTATCCCACCACCAGTAATATAAACTCAAAGACCCCTAAGCAAAACCTCTTGACCCATGGTGAACATTGGCCAACTTTGGTTTCTTTCTTTCTTCCTTCCTTTTTAAAGTAGTTTCTTGATATAATATTCACATCTCATACACTTCCATAATTAAGTCCTTTTTCAAAAAAGTTGTATATACATCATCACAATCTATTCTAATGCTCCTTACCCCCTCTGGCATTCATTGTCTGTTCCCCAATTCCCTTCTCCCTTCCCACCCACCCCTACTCCCCCCCCGGCTGATAAACCATCGCATCAGTCATTGTCTTTCTGCTTCCAGTCCTTCTGTGCTTCACAAATGCAGAAATCTAACAGAAAGAAAAAACAGAAAGAAGAAAATAATAAGAATATAAAGATAAAACTAAAAATAAAGAATGAAAAAGAAAAGACCACCAATCATATTTTAAAAGCCAGAGAAGAAATTTCTGTCATGGAACAAGCAAGAAATATTTGAACCTAGAGGAAATTGAAGTTGGGTTAACAACAATACTTGTCCAATATTGCTGAATTTAAATTCACATTTTTGCTAGCCAAATCTGTTACATATGAAACCCATTGACCATTTGGAGATTGACAACTTTCTTACTGCTCCTTTCAAAGAACTTCCCAAGAAAAACTTCCCAAGAAAAAACTTCCCAAGAAAAAACTTCCCAAGATAGATGATCTATGTACCATATGACTTGTTAAGTAAATTTGGTATGCAATAATAAAGTGGCTTCCATGAGAGAGAGTGAGAGAGTGAGAGTGAGAAAGAGAGAGAGAGAGAAAGAGAGAGAAATAATGTGTTAAGAGAGGCCAACTGACAAAGTATATTCTATCATGGTTTAAATCCACTGTAATCAAGTTTATAATATCTGTCTGATTGTAAAGCTGTTGTGTTCCTTCTGTGTGGGCCAGGGTTGAACTAGGCAGCCCCATGGACTGGTCAGCACCCTGGACCAGGCAGCCCCTGGTACCCACTTTGCGTCAGTTTCACAAAGAAGGAGATGGACAGCCTGGTGAACTCTGTAAACCCTTGCACTAGCATTTCACAGAGCTTATCTTTCAGGAATGAGTCTGCACAGTCTCTTCCTCAGTGTTCCAAGAGGAGGATCTGTGATGTCCTCACAAACCAGATCCTGACGCAGACCCTGCAACTGCAACATCAGAAAGTCTCATCCCGTTATTGGT